>CAEFZY010007825.1:0-29414 GCA_903066815.1 Brachyrhaphis roseni | reverse complement strand
TTTTTTTTAACCAGCCCTGTTAGTGCTGTGTTACTACCGTATTGCTGCTGTGTTACTGCCGCGTCACAGGCACTGTTTGGAAAGAAAAGCTAAGGTATATTACTGAAACTTTGAAAACTCTTTCTGTGTACCGTCTGTATGTGGTCACATGCGGCTTATAGACAGGTGTGGCTTGTGTATGTACAACATGGTTTTTCCTTTAGGAATGTACTGGGTGCGGCTTATAATCAGGTGCACTCTATAGTCCGGAAAATACGGTAAATCAAATTCAGCAAGTAAACTTTAATTTGCAACCAAATTTGTAGTTCTGCAACCAAATACTAACCAAGTCCAGTTTATTTTTTATTCTTCTGATAATTTGTGAATAGTCATTGCACACTGTATGTTGTCCACAGGTAAAAGAATCAGGATATACTTTTATAAACAACTATACATTTTCAGAGTCTCTTTACCCTACTTTTTCTAATGACCTTCAGGGGCTAAGTAAATATGGTGTGCACAGACTCTCATTCAATAACATACATTTTCATAATTTCAAAAAAACAAAAAAAACAAAAGTGACTCTATTACTCAATATGTGGTCTTCATTCATCTAAGATTTTCTTTTCTTTTCTGAAATGTTGTAATTTCCCCTGGCCTGTCCTCCCAGAGGCCAGATCAAATTACTACTTATGTGCTTCAGTTGGAATAGAAGCCAACTTTCAGAGCACAGAAGCTTTATACAATGTTCTTGGAGAAAACGTTTTAGAAATTGTATGTTATAAACATAAAATTTGCAAGTTATAATTGCTAGGTTGGGTTAAAAACATATGAACATTTTAGAAATAACAAGCAGACTCCAAAATATCCAGAAAGAACCAGTTGCATAAAAAGACTGCAAAGTTTTCTGAAGAGTAAAAAGTAGCAGAGCACCTGCTTTTCTACTTCTCACCAAAATAAAAAAGCAACATCTGGGAAACATAATGAACAACGCCACTTCAGATTGGCACGCACCCATGGAGTTTCTACATGTGATGGATGGATTAAATGTAATGATATTCTTGCCAAAAGTCAAAGTTCTTGTCTGTACATGTTGGAGAAGGAGTAAGAAATGGCTTTTTACATGAAAATAAAATGATAAAGAATCTCAAACTATTACAAAATTGTTTCACTAATTAGGTAACCTTTGACAGTTTTATGTAGCAATATTAGAGTAAGGTTCCTGCGCCCAAATTCACACCATGCTCTTTAGATATTCATTTGTGATTTTACATCAGAATTATGTAACTTTGTATTGTTTTATCTCTTAAAATCCCAATAACATATACTGCAAGTAGTGGCTGCAAGGTAAAAAATATTAGAGTGAAAGGATGATTAGGGTATAGAAAATTTTTTCTTTAATCTCAGAATTATAACTTTTTTCCCTGAGAATTCAGACTTTAATGCAGATGGGCACCTAGCAGAAACAAACAAGTTTTCTGAAGGAGCATGTCAGATTTACTTGAAAAATGAAAGTTATTTATTTATTTTTTTAAAAGTCAAAATTCTGAGTTTAAATCCAAAGTCAGGAGTCTTGTTTTGTTTTTTTCAAGTTCTTTCAAGTCAATGTGTACAAATTAGAGAAAACATGTGGAGGATGTGGATGTCTAACTGCAGAGTGAGAACATCGGGGGTTTTCTTAATGGCATCTAGAAAATTTATAACTGTGAGTAGGAAGAGAAATGTAGACTACTGTGACAGATCAGAGCCAAATCCGTAGGAGTGACACCCCAGAAACCCAATGAGGCTCTAAGCTGCTTTTTTTTATCGGTAAGCGGTTATACACTGTGTCTGGGTGTATTTGTTTATCATAGATGGCATTCTGTTGGTTCAGCTGCTAATGTGGTTTCCATTGGTGAACGTGTGTGTGTGTTTTCTTGTCCCCTGGTTTGAAAATCTCTCTTAACTTTTGACCTCATGGAAGTCACATGGAACTCCATTGGTTTCCACCTCACATTTAGAAGAAGAGGTTAAAGGCTAAGCTAGGGTCTTATCAACCTGGATTAGAAAACAAAGATAAAACATTCAAATGTTCAAAATCATTTGCTAGAGACTACAAGGTTTCAGTCAAATGCAGTCATAGGTTATTAGGAAAATTGACACAATTTGGACAATTTACCCTTAAAAGTTGATCTATTAAATCTAGCTGCAAAGAATTTCTCAAAAATTAAGATTCAACCTCCTCTTCTTTTATTGTCTGTTAAGTTTGGGTTCAGTGTGTGAATCTAATAAGCAGTTTGCAGACAAAAAGTTGATCACTAACAGGTCAAAGGCCACAGGATTCTGAGTGGGGGCAGGAAAGAGAATGAAACAGAAGAGAGCTAGAGACTAAATTTATTTAAATGTCTTGGTCCCAACTACTTAGCCTTACACCCATGTGATCAACAATTGGTTTTATGAGTTGGTTTTAAATTTGTAGAATAACTTGGCTCAAAAGATGTTGATTCAATGCTTTGACAACTATATTACTGTGGTGCAGTCAGTTTGATGCATATGTCAGATGTGTTCCTGCTTTAACACTTGCAGTTTAAATAGGTGAAACATCTTTTCTGCATATCATTAAGGTCTGTAGGAGTCCGCAAAGAAACATTTTCATTCAAATATGTTAAACCTAATAAACGTATAAAACCCATACAAAAAGCCCTCACAAGTAAAATAGATTATGTGCAGAAATGTGAGACTTTCAGCTGCTTCCATTCATTGCTGCTGATGTCCAAATAAAGCAGGCTTTTCTTGTGAGAATCAGAATCTGAATCCAAGCAAAAATCACAATATCAAGATTAATGATGTCATAATTTTACTTTTTTGAATTACAATATTTTTCACATAATTTGTTACTGATACAGGACAGGCAGACTGAGCTCACCAAGCAGCATATTGAAATCTCTGGGTAGCTTGCTAGTCTGTTCCAGGTGAATGATTTAAAAAAAAAAATGCTCATGATTTCCTCCTCCTCATCACAAAAAACAATCATTGCTTTTTCTCCTGAAAGGAGGTGTTTTGTCTGGAACATTATCAAACTTTGGCAACTTTTGCTGGATCATGCTCGCTTTTTTAAATATTTCCCAATTTCGGTCATGGGACTAAACACAACTGAAAATCAAAAGTTGTAAAAATTATAATATAGTTACCATTTAAAGTAAAATAAAGCAAAGGCCAGTATGTACTATTTCCATAAGAGGAACAACATTATATTTTAACTGCAACCACTTTGACTTATTGACCAAGAAAACATGAAAGATGTAAGTGGATATTACACAAACAATACTATGAAAGATATCAAAAATATAGCAACAGCTGATAAGCAGTACAGAAAACGCTGTGAGTAAAATAAAAATCAAAGAATAAGACAGAGCAAAAAAAATAGAGTTTAGGTCTAAAAACTGAAGAGAAGCGGATGGTGGCTGCAAGCGAAGAGAAATTCAGCCTCATATGAACACCTACTGAAACTGATAGAAATGAAAGGACACAGATAACAAACTGGATGAAAATGAAAAAGGAGAATACAAAAAGTAACAAAGAAGAGAAGAAAAAGGAAAACACAAAGTGTTGCCCTCCAGAGAGCAAGCATGCTGAAGGTCAGCATCTGCTGAGAATAATGGGCACTACTTTGGAGGAGTCCACATGTGTGCAGACGCCTGGGTACTTACTTGTTCACATTTCAATGAAACTAAACTCCGTTCAGAGGCTCCTATCTGTCTTTGTCAATAAAGCTCTGTCAGGTAGGATTAATTCAGCAGTATATCATGCAGGAATTACTGGTAAAGGAAACCAACTTGATTACATTCCCCTGTGTACGTAAGTGTTTATGCACCAGGTCTCAAGAAATGCCATCTTTGAATGTTTGATGATGCATAATTCAAACTAAAGCTGTGCTTTGTGGAGAAATGAGAACAAATGTTCTGAGTATATGCAAATGTGCAGAGAAATGGGAAGAGCAAATGAAAGAAGTACACTACAGTAAGTGGTTAAACTTGAATGTGTGATAAAGAGAGTAAAAAAAAAGAGTCAGTTCATATTAGAGCACCAAAAAGGTAAAATATGAGGTGTCAGTAACACAAAAAAGAAAAAACAAAAACCCTAAAAAAAAAACGTAAAATCAGGGCAGGAGAGGAACCCATTAGAGGGAAATAAGAGGAACTGAAGGATGAGGGCCTTCCAGATGGTAAGAGACTGTTGCCTCGGAAACACAGAGAGGGCAGAACAATGGGGATTTGGAGTGGCGTTTTGTATCCCATCATAATATGGCCATGCCATTTGGAAACTGAGCAGAGAAGCTGCAGCCTGCACATTTACTGTGGGCACATTATTATGATCAACTCCTATAAGAAGATAAAAAAACCCAACATGCAACAGTTTCCTTTTAGTAGTGATTTTTAGACCGTTAAAATTTGTAAATAAATTCATGCATTCATGAACCAATAAATATATTTGTTTCCAAAAAACATACAACAAAATTAACTTATCTGAAATGCATGTATAGAGCAGCTAAGGCTGTGAATTGCATGTAAAAATGAACCATAACCATCCATAGAAGCAACAATGAATCAAATTAGGGTTGACATTCAGTTATGCGAACACCATACATTCCCAATTACGAGTGGAATAGCTGGTGGGTTCCTGAGATATAGTAAAATACAACACTAATTACACCATATCCTATTGAAACAGCAATCATTATTTCACATCTTGAGACCCTTATGCTTAATAGCTGCAGGCTGGGGACATTTTGGTCTGTCTGGGACTAAAGGATACAAATTGCAGCCTAAATTCTGATCTGTAAAACACTCTTAACCTGGAACATGAAGAGCATGGGGTGCATACTTGAAATTAGAATTTTACAACCCAAAGAAATGATGATAAAAAGATAAGTACTGTTATGGATTACGGCATCCACATGGATAGAATTAAGTACCAGAAAAATATACTGCAGGTAAAATATTGAAGACATCAACATTTATCTCAGTTTAAATACTTCTAGTGGGGCCATTGACATAAAATGTGCACCAGATGTTGGCAACAATCCCAGCATGTCACACATATAAAGAAATCAAAGCACATTAGTCGTGAAATGAAGTTATAGGGTAAACATTTAATAACACTGAAATTAGGTATTGTACCAATGAAGAAAAGAAAGTGCTAAAAGAGACACAAAGTCAAGAAAGAAGTAAGATGAGTTTTCAAAAAGCATTTCTAGTGAATGGTTATCAGCTGGTAGAAATGATAAAACAATTCTCTCCTGGCTAAAGAGTGATACAGTTGGTAAAAGTGGACAAAAGAAAGTCTTACTGTTGCAAAACACATTACTTATCAATGCAATTTAAAATGTCTGAATGATCTACTGAGTGAAAATCTTGAAGTGGATAAATCGACTGCTGAAGTAAAAAGAAAATTCATGACAGGAGAGTCAAAAGTCAATGATTACTCGAACAGTGGCCTCTTATGCATTGCACAAGTCTCCACTGCTGAAGAAAAAAATAATCTCAAAGATTGTTTCAAGTCTTCTGCAGAAAATTGGATAAACCAGCAAAAACCTGAGTATAGACTAGAGAGATAAGGTCAAACCTGAACTCTGTGGATCTCACGGCATACAACATCTTTGATAGTAGAAAGGTTCTGCACATTACCCCAAAATCATCACACCAAAAATGAAGTTTACAGATGGGAACATCATGTTGTGCAATGTACTATAGTATATGGTACTGGCAGACTCCATGTAATAAAAGGAAGCACGAACAGAAAATGCACTGAGACATTCTTGGAAAGAATGTGAAAATGAAATGAGTGTCAATTTCCAACAGTTCCAAACCCACAGTCAAAGAAACTCTTAGGTGGTTTAATAAAAAAAGTTAAATGGCTAGAATGACTACGTAATTCACTTGATTGTTTACAGCTCTAAACCATTGGAAAGAACTCGAGGTTAGAAGACAGGAACCCCCAGAATCAAATCTCCTGTGCACAAGGTGCACAGGAGATGTAGTTTCCCATACAGGAGATGTCTTTAAGTTGTCACCACCAAGAAAGACTTTTGGATAAAGCACAAGTGTCATACTCCAGTCCTCAAGGGTCCTACAGTGTCCTGTAGTGTTTAGATGTGCCACAGGTACAAAACACTGGAATGAAATGGCTTAATTACGTTCTCTTTGTGTAGATCAGTTCTCCAGAGCCTTGCTAATGATCTAATTATTCTATTCAGGTGTAGTGCAGCAGAGGCACATCTAAAAATTTCTCAATGTAACAAAAGGGTAATTGGAGTTTTAAAAATGAATCTATAAGAGAAACATAACAAGCTTCATTTCTACTCCAATTGCTTTATTTTGTGTTTAAAAGCCGATGGCTGCAGAGTTGTAAAAGTACTTCATGCATTTTATTAACTACAAAAATTTGGAAGTGTTGAAGACTTTTTTTTGCTTCTGATATAGGTATGTCCTGAAGTTATGGATTGTAATGCATAAAATGCTATCTGCATGCAAACACATTTAATTATCTAACTATACAATATAGCTTTGAAATGAGGACATTTCTTCTGCCGGTCAGAAACAACAGATGGTCATTAAACTGTTGCCAGATGCTAACATTTTGCAGCTGCAACTGTTGAAATGTCTGAGGTGCAGCCTATTTCTATAGACACAAAATAAACAGGAGTGTGCTACTAGAATGTGCTCATATTCACATGTTAATAAACTTCTGTAAAAGAGTTAAACCACTTTCTATACCGACAAAATGATAAAGAAATCAGAATCTCTGACTTTTACAATAAGGGTGATTTAATATTTTATGATTTTATTGCCAAATACCGTTATCTGTAGACTTACTTCACCACAATGGATATTTGCTGTGCCAATTTTCCAACTATGTCAACCTTCATTATCCATGAGGAAAGTATCACGTAACATCAGTCCAGCTCCAAATCCACTAAAATGCCGTTAAACACTTTCCACCTGGGACCCTTAAAAAAGTGTTTCCTCCCTCACCCCAGGGTCCTAGCATATCATACCCACTAGTCATACACACCTGCTGGTCCTGCAACACATTATGGGTTGTAACCCAACATTTTAGAGACTATGATCAGATCAAAGCTCTGAACAAAATGCTTTAAAACAATACTGAGTGAACATGAGAAAGCGAGCAGACCATCGAGAACATGATGGGGTCAATACCAGAAAAAATAGAGGATGGTGGTGGGGAAGCTGTCCAGAGCTGTGCTATATAGTTGTCAACTGATATTGACTTTAACCTCTGCAATTGAACAGAGCGGAAAGAAAAGACTAAAAGAACAGGGAAAACATCTGGGTTTAGAGCCATGCAAGTGTTTAATCTGCTTTCAGTCCCAAATGAAATGACTCTGAAGAACTTGTGGCCATGTACTCATAGTACACTTTGATCAAGGTTGATAGTAACCAAAGAACATAGAGGAAAAACAGAGTTTGTAAGTATTATTTCACAAGTTTGTATAGATCTAATTGAATATCATTTAATATAGTTTTATTTTACCCTCTCTTTTTTTAAGCAGTAGCTGATGAGAGGGAGCTAAACAAGAAAAACCCTGGAATTATTTTACTGTTGTAGACAAAGGAAATAACAAAGCATCATTCTAAATGGCTTTTAACTACTAAAGCAACACTCAACTTCTACAATAAAAGGAAAACATTAACAATTCCAAATACAAAAGCAACAAAGACATGAGAAATGATCTAATGTCCAACTAGTTACAAAAATGAAAAACTCTGAACATGATCTGCACTTAAAGAGTACATTTTAAAAACTATTCGGTTTACACATATTTTTTGTATCTCATTTGCACATTGCTGTTGTACAGGTTAATATATAAGTGACGCACAGATCAAGATACTGTTGACTAACATGCTGAACTCAAGGTTTTAAAAAACCCCAAAAACTAACACATCATTGTGATTATGTACCTTCATCACAAAGAATACAATTCACTTATTTTCTCATGAGTTTAGATAATTATCTTGTAGAAGTGAGTCTAAAAACTAAACATTTTCCAAAATATGTTTTCTTCTCCTCCTGCTTGTAGCCTGAAAAATACTTAACTTTTATTCCTTTTTATGCTTTACAATTACTCTGTCTTGCACATGCTTATGGTTTAAACGAAAAGAGCTGATTTATGCTCTCAAAAAAGAAACACATTAAAGTGTGAACCAACTGAGAAAAGCTATTCCCATTCCTCGTATAAACTATAACTTTCTCTGAAGCAAAAATTTCCCCTTGAGAGGTTCAGCATTTGTTTAGAGAACTTCATACCAATCAACTTCCTTTTCTATTGTCACACTTCAACATGCAAATAAGAAAAAGACTGCGAGGAATAATTCTATGGATCCCTTGGATAACTAACAAACAATCAGGGTCTCAATGATTCCAGAGAAACACGGGAAAACAACCTAACAATGGGCTGGATTGTGCAGCAGTGGTAAAGTGGTCTGGGAAACTCTCAGGCCTGGATGGGAGGTCTTCTCAAGAGAGCAAGAGACGTTCTCATTTAATTTCTCTCCATTGGCAGGCCGAAATGATTCGAAAATGTCCTTTTCACCCCCAGTTCAGCAAGAATGAGAATGAGACATTAAGAGGCATAGGGAGCAAAAGGAAAGAAAAGGACTGACGTGAAGGAGATGGGCAGAAACTGGTGCCATGTGAAACAGAAGACTCAGCTAAAACAGCTGCAGCAATTAAAAAGCGCCTGAATTAAAATTATAATAAGGAAGTGACAGTTTCTCCAGACCCCTAGAAGACAATTCTGACTGGGTCTTTTAATCTAATAAAAGCTATAACCAGAGCAAATTGAAAAAGGATGTCTTCCTAATCAAATTGGATCAGGAATGTATCTTGAGCTGCTAAATACTGTTATTGATATAAATCTACATGGAATGATAATGACTTCAGCTAAAGTTCAGTCAGTTTAGTTTACAGGAAAAATCTAATATTTTAGAGGGAGAATACCTAAAAATATTGAAAACTTACTAAATAAGTAATTTTTAAAGCCCTAAATGAAAAATTATTTATTTTTAAGAAAACATATATATTATATATATACACCAGGTGTACTATCTGGAACAATAGGGTCTGAAGAGATATCTCAAGCAATAACATGTTTTCTTTTGCTTTTTGTGTTTCCTCTGCCAGTCCAGATCATATTAAATCTGTAAGAGCTCTTTCAAAATGATCATTCTCCATGCTTGCTTACATGGAGGATGATGGTTATGACAGCTACATTACTATAATATAGTTCAATCTTCATGAGTAAAAGATTTAGTGATTATGTCAAGAAAAAGTTTGATTTGAACAACACCTGCATGGTTCATGAATATAATGTGGACTATTTTGGTGGTAAAAAGATGATGCAGTGGCATTCCTGTACACCTCAGAGCAACAATGCTAGTCAGAAGTGGAGCAGAAATTTCATTCATTTTTAATATGTTGCAAATTGCAGGCTTTGTCACAGGTGGTGATTTGTTACTGTGGAGAATTACAGGGAGATTGGGCATGTGATAGAGCACTTTTAAATCTCCCAATAGAGTGCTAGTTTGTTAAATCTCCACACTACTACTTTCATAGAGTATTTCTACTGATGCCTTCATCTTTGCTGGATAAATCTTCAGTATCAAACTAATTTACTAATAACTTCTTTTATAAAGTGTTTTCAAACAAAGTGCTGAACAATTATAAGGAGATAATTAAAATAACAAAATAAAAAAATACAATTTAAAAACATGAAATAAGAGAAAAACTGAGGACTGCTCTCTACTTGGATATCTTGTGTGTAATTTTTTCTTTCACACTTTTTTCACATGTTTCCTTTGAATGTCTCTTGGCCTTCTTGTGATCAGGTCATCAAATCTTTTAATAAAAATTGACATGTTAGTACAAGAAAAAAATGCAACCAACAGAAAAAGTCCTTGAGGACACGTGAGCTGATTCCTCTTCTTTCCTTCATTTTTTCTTTCTTGATGAAATCTTCACAGTCAATATTTTTATGAGTATGCCTTTAAATAGTTAAGATCTGCCTGTCGTGAAATCTGTCAACTCCTGACCTTTGTCTGTTTATGTCGCTTTGTTCCCCCCTTTCTCTCTGCATTGCTATGTAATGAAAACAATAATGAGTGTGTGTGCTCAACACACACAGAGAAAGAATGTGCAAATGGGTCATGAATGAGGCACACATGGGGCATAACCTGCTAATGTTAGCCATACACAAGCTGTGATAGCCATCTACTGACCCCAGAATAATTGAAATGAAACAGTGCAGACACACACATACACACATTCTGATGCTCATTATCAACACGGACATGTCCATTCCTGGTCAATGAGGTTACTTCAAACAAATGTACATTCACTGAAAACACATTCAAAGTTCCCAAAGTTTAAATAATGGTTTTCTTTCTCATTAGTCCAATCTTTGCAGACTGGTTGCACTACAATCTGCAAGATTATCTTTGATTTCCCAGCAGCTTTGAATAGGCTGTTGCATTTTTTTTGGTCACCTTCATATTTTCATACACGCAAAACTTTTTAAAAAGTTTTATAAGTCTCTACAGCCAATCACAGATAAAATCGCCTTGCCTTACTGTTTGAGGATGTAATACTACCACTGGTTCCTGCTATTTTTTAAAATTATAAATAAAACAAAACTAAAAAATAAAATATCAAAATATGACATTTTTCTTTAGACCTTTAAACAAACGAATGCAATTTTATAGTTAATCCTGAACAGCTATTTAAGCAATTTATTGGGAATGACAGAACAAATATTCACAGTTCCTCAGAAAAATAAGGTTTATTATTGAATAAATAATTTATTTGATGCAGGTTTCTTTATGGTTTTCATGGAGATTAGTGAGATCTGTATTATGTTATGGTGGAGAATTTTTATGGAGGAGTAGCTACATGGTTGAAACAGAGATGAAGTGATTTGCTGTTCAAGCAACATGAAGCAAAAATATTTTAATCGTGGTTGAGTTTTTTTTCCCTTAAAAGTCACAGCATTGGAAATTTGAGCAGTGCAGGGCAAGCTTCTGGGAGTAGAACAGTGCAGCAGTGGATGAAGAACAGATATTGATGGCTATGGCTGTAATTAATAGTTCAGATTTATTTTTTAAGCGCTGTACTCTGTGCGTTGCCCCGTTCGGCCAAGCTTCCATTGAAATCTGGACAACCTGATTTCATTTCAGAAAGATAGAATCTGCATTTGAACCCAGATATTTATATACACTGATTGAAAAGACACACTGCGTGAAGTTAATTCACATCAACATTTTCTCGTTTTAGTTTAATTATGAAAATCATTTGTTCCTGGTTAGTCTTCTGTTTTCTGGCATTTGCTAAACACCAGAAAACAACTTTTTTAAAGAATTTTGTTTCTGTAACTTTTCTTGAATTTAAAAGTTTACATACATTTGGTCAGTGTTCGGGTTAATTGTCTTTTGATCTGTATGATATGTGAAAGCTTTTGGTTTGGAGCCAATTTCAAACATGTATTCTGTTTTTCTTTAGATCAGCAGCCTGCAACCTGATAATCTGGAAGCACATGTTTCCGAAGAACCTTGCGTCACTAAATGTATATGGCCAAAAATTATATACTGTGTTTTAAATATAAACGTAATAAGAATTAAAATATTTTAGCATTTTTTATAGCATCTTTAAGAAATATTTGCAATTATTTCCTCAGCAGAATGACTAATGCCAGAATTATTATTTATTTATTTTTTTTACATTAAGCAACAATCTATGTGCTTTTACTCTTAGATTTTCTGTAAATCCTAAACATTTCTTTGAAGAAACATGCTAATTATCTTGTTGAGGCTTAGGGTAATTCTGGTTTAACACCTGAAAATCTAAACAGAAAAGCGTTGTATATTAGTTTGGTTAGATTAAGCTGCATTAAGATGTAGCTTGGCAATAAAACTTTATCTTATTAGTAACTTACTTCTAAACAAACAATTGAAAATGACTAAATGTTTCTGGCAGTCACATAGGCAAAGGTATAAAGTGGCTATAACTCTCCATTGGTTCCTTTGTTTCTAGATAAGGAACTCAGAGCAAGTACAATGGAAAAAATGGGAAAATGGTGGAAAAAAGGGATGTATTGGTGAAGAAGATGGAGAGGTAATTTCATTAAAAGGTAGAGAGAGACGGTAGTAGTGGTTGTCAGGTGAAGGGTCATGTCATAATGCCCATTGTTTTCACATATAACATGAAAATCTACATCTTTTAACTTTTATGTAAAATGGATTGACGTAAGTCCATTTTGCGTGAAGTGGAGCTTCCCTAGCTGCATTTTGTTTTGACTATTTTAGGTCTGCTCTATGAAAAATCCTGTGAATAGACAAATTTTCCATAAACAATTTGGAATTACGTTTCACAGAAAATCTGCGAATAGGTGAATCCACAACTCACAAACAGACGCTTGTCTACTGTTTACATTTCTGTATATGAATTGGCTCAGTTTGTCTTGTAAAGTCCTTTGAGATGAAGTGTTGTGAATTAAAAGTATGTAAATAAGCAGTGTTGAATTAACCCTAATGATGTATTTTAACTACCTTCAAAAAAGAAACTAAGTAGATTTGAGAATGTCATTACACTCACCACTAACTGTGTTTCAGCTTTGTAAACTAATGTTTTGAATTAATTGTTTTGCTCAATGTCCAATCATACTGTATCTTTCGAATTACAAACAGAAGAAGAATCAGAAATTCTGCAGCACTCTGTGCATGATTTAATAAGACTCAAACACCAATGAGAGGGGAAAAAACAAGACAAAACAAAAAACAATCACATAATATTTAAATCCATATTCGGTTTTGATGTTTATGGGAAGCATGGGGAGCATATATTCAACTTCAAGCAAGGAAATTTCAACTTCTGGATAGAAAACAAACAAGGAATAAAACAAGTACTTTTTTTTCAAGAAAAAGTATTAAGAATTAAGAAAAAAGTACTTAATTCACAAGAATTGTTAGATTGGTGTTAGATACTAACACCAGTCTTATTATTTAAATGTGTTAAATCATCAACAGTGAGGTACTCAGAAACTGCTTTTTATAATAAAATATATTCTGTAATATATATATTTATATATTATATATATTGTGTCTTCATTTGCTGAATGTGAATTCAGTAATAAAATAGTGAACAGTTTTATGAGGCAGCAAAATATTCAGTTTACCCTGAAACAGACCACCTATCTATTTCAAGCAGTGACATTTGCTGACAGTTTATGTGGCGAAGCGCTGGTGCTTTGGGCAGGGAAACTTCATCCACAGTAGGGTCATGTTTTAATTTTAACCTTGTCTCCAATACACACACACACACACCCCTACACACACAGATAAATTCACACCAACTCAGTTTATGTATTCCGTACTGAATTTAACTGATGTTGAGTCAAAAGAACAGTATCTGATTAAGTAACCCAAAAATTATTTATGTACCATCCAGGAAATAACAGAAATGTTCAAAACAGAATCTGTGGAACATGGCTTAGGAGTCACTCATGAAGTATACAGGTAGACATGCAGATCCTAGATACACATAACCTTCCAGCTATTTCTACCGTAGTCAGGTGGAAAAATAATATATTTTTATGAGGGCAACACCCTGGATGCAGTTACAAAACATGACTTAGTTTGTGCCTATCTTGGACGATGGAATAATTAATGTGTTAATTAACAGAGGAAAACAGAAACTTTTATTAGGATATGTCTTACATATAGTACAGTAGGCTAAGAGGAACTGGCTGGCGGTCACTGATCACCCAAGTGGTAACCTTAGTGCTACTCCTGACTCTCTTTTATTCCTCCAATGTGTAAACATTCCTCTGTGTAGCTTTTGTGATTCCTTGGTCAGTCTTCTCAGGACAAGAACTTCCTAGATAAACACAATCATGACCAGAAACTCCAATGCTCCTCTTCACCACCATCCTCCAAACCAAACCTGTCCAGTCTCCTTCGCTCCCCTTGAACTTTGCTCAGTTATTCCTGACATTCATCATCCTACAGCCTCTGCACTCATCTCCTAACAATATTCACATTTATGATCCACCCTGCTAATCTTCTTCCTCACAGTGTTCCAAGAACTTTCCGAACAAAGAGCGTCACTTTATTCATTATTCCTTGTTCACAACAAACCTCTTAATGCTGCTGTTATTCCAGGACTGTCTGGTGTGTTCCTTAGCCTTCATGATAACTTTATTAGGGGTGAACATTTATCATATCGTTTATCATTTATGGTAAAAGAAAATGCTTGTCATGATAAGAATTTCGATATATCATTCAGAAAACCTGACTGAAATGTTATTTTTCCAAGAGATCCTCAATAAATGGAAGTAAATTCAAAAACATGATTATGTGCAGCTTTGTAATATAAATCAGATGTGTTAATGTGAATAGTGTCCTAAAAAAGGCATTTTCAAAATTCATGTATAAGTATGTTTTCCATATATTTTTCATCACATACTTATACATGAATTGTGTGCAATGAAGTTATGTCCATACAGTTATCTAACGAATAAGTAATAAATAGCTTTTAGCGTTATCACCACAGTACTACAAAATATAATAATAAAATTCTAGGTCTACACCACTGGTTTTTATGCGCTTTCAACATTCTGCATATACATATTGAATTAAATAATTAGTTATTGCTTTTATGCTAGTGTGGTCATTGTGGAGAAAGATATAAAAGTGCAATGCTTGCAAAAAGCGTTTGGCATCTGTGACTTGGCAGCAAAGACACCATAAGACCGTTTTCTGTTTTAAGTGTCGAACCAATATCAAGACTTTTTTCTTAACTTAATTATTTAGCATATATTCATGGGCAAGGTCTCTCTTTAGTCAGATCTGCATCATAATGTATGATCAGACATCCGTGTGGATTTGGCTGAGTGTGTAGAAATAGCAGCCCAAGTTTCTAAGTGGAAACAGAAATGCAGGACCTCTAAAGTATGCCAGCGTGTGCAAATGTGTCCAATTTCCCGAGGCTTTTCAGATACCAAAGCCAGACCTCAAAACTATCATCACTGCTCCCACCCCCATCTGCCAAAGCCATCACCCATGCGGAGACACCCTCCCTCTTTATGTTGGACACACACACACACGCCGAGACACAAACACTGACAAAAGAGGTGTGAAATACCCATCCCTCACTATTTTAACAGGGTTGGGAACTTGGCAATAAACTTTTTAATGTTCTAAAGTTCTGTTCTTCAGCTCAACTTGCCAACTCACTCTTACTGACAGACACAAACAACGACTAACATCTGTTAGTCTGCAGAGGTGTTGGTAGTTACCAGCAAGTACAACAAAATGAAAAGAAGCTAGAAGCAGCACTATTCTTTCTGTTGAAGTTCCTTTCTCCCTTGCTTGCAACGTGCTTTGGATACAGTAACTTTAAGTCTACTAAGGAGTTGTTTAAATGCATTACTGCAGCTGCCTTAAGTATGGCGTAAGCAAAGTACGATATCACGTTGGGTGAGGAGCAAATAAAGAAGAAGAAAGGAGTCGAAGAAAAAAATAAAATAAAATTGTAGCTTTGAGAAAGAAGGAAAATAGTAGCAAATTGGGAGAAAAAATGCTCAAGAGTGACTGAAGGCTTTTTGTATGGTCATGTGAGACTGTCTTCATCATTAAACAGTTTGCATGCAGTTTTGAATACAGAAAAAGAAAATAGAAAGAAAAGATATAGACCATATCATAATGTCGTTGCTGTTGCAGATCATCATCATGTTCACACCTTCATGACTTAACATCATCATATCTTCCACCTGTTATTACTGCTGACCACAACTATTAGATTAATGACTAAAAACTACAAATGGCTCATTGTTTTCTACAATTCAGTAAGCTAGAATTGAGCTCATTTAGTTGCCAAGACAAAATAATTTAAAAAGGCATTCAACAGGTTTGAAAAGAGTAGAGAAAGCTCCAGTGGTGGAGGTATGGCGGGTTCCGGTGTGTGGGAAATTTAGGAAGAAAAGTTGTAAACAAACATTAAATTAGAAAAAGAAAAATAAACAGAAAGGATTTGGAGTTTCTCACAGATGGAGGGAGACAGTTGTACCTTGGTAAGGAGGCATACTGGCGTTCCACCTCCTCGTATCGTGGAGTCAGACGGGGATCAGTGCCTCTGCCTGGTATCTGGTGGACAAAATTAACATTAGTTTGGAGCAGTAGGAAAAGGAGCAGTAGACACCTAAATGAAAATGCCTTTTTTTGTGGCATCTTACTAGTACAGCATCTTGTATTAAACTCTATATTAAAGGAAGAACAAACTATAAAGCTGGGAGTGGCAGTATGTGGGATGCTTCGCCATAAGCCCCTCATTTTCTCGATGTTTGGGTGTTTGTGATACTTTGGTAATTTAGGACCAAAAAAAGCTCGTTTTTATGGATTTAGGTCTTCTGAGGTTTGTTGGGGTGGGGTTAGGAAGGGTCTCCATCCAAGATTAGGTTACTTCAAAATATTATGTCTCTCTCTTTTATTCACAAACACACACACACACACACACGCGCAGTTTTCACATGAAGAGAACTGCACCTCATCTCCATACTGAAAGAAAAAGAGCAGAGATTAATCCAAACAGCTGACAGTTCAATCTTACCTCCTCTTCTCACTGGTTCTCACTTTAACCCTCATCATCTCGTTTTCTCCTTCCTCACATATTCCTGTTTTTTTTTTAACCCTCTCTCTTTCCCTCTCTCTTTCATTGAAGCACAATATTTCCCTCTGAGAATATTCCGGTCTATTCAGCGGGGAGATTCCAGCTTTGCTCTGCTTTCAAATGAAGTCGACTAAAGACCAAAACATCAACATACTTTATCTGGGCAAACACACACAGCTATACACAAAAAATGGTTTTTCCATCCTGAGTCAGAAATGGTAGCAGTAATGTAACAATAGAAAAAGTAATTAGATAAATTACTCATTAATGAAAAAAGTAGCAGTTTATTTTAACATTGCTATTCTTATCACTGATTAACTAATGTTGCCATCTGAGCTGTGGATCTCTGCAGCTCTTCTAGAGTTACCATCTGCCTCTAGGCTGCTTCTCTGACTTTTGCTGTACTGGCATGTGACCTATATTTAGGTGTTGTTTGGTTTCCAGTAGAAGTGGGCAATGATTGTATCGTTTAGCATTTTTCGCAATAAATTTCTGATCACAATAGATTTTAAATTATTGTCGCAATAAATTCCAATTAATGTTGTTTCAAGCCCACCAAAATGGTTCCTATTGTTCGTATTGTTATCTCAATAGTATCACAAAATATCTTGATAAAATTTGAAATTCATGTTACCCACCTCTGGTTTCCAGAGTGAAAAGTTCTCTGAGAAATATTCAGAGCTTTTTCAGTTTTCTTCCTGACCTATCATGTTCATGTTTTTTGATCTTCATGATGACTTAAGCTCACCAATGTTTTCTCATAAACCTCTGAGATCTTCACAGTTGGATTTATGATGAAATGAAGTCATATCAGCATAGATTCCTGAAAAAATATAGTTGTATGGATTACATTTAGGTGTATCAGAGTCAAGGGGTAAATATACATAAGCATGCCACACATTTCAAATAGAAAACTATTGAAAACAATGTTCTACTGTATTTACATTTCAATTATAATTTACTTTGTGTTGATCACACAAAATCCATTAAAGTTTGAGGTTGGAACTGTAATCCCAGCTCCAGAAAGAAGAACAGAGGGAAATAAATTCAAAACTACACAATATGAGGTGAGGTGTGTTGGAGACAAAAGACTGGAGATATCGAAGAAAGCTCAGTGATTTTTCCTTCACAACATGCTGAGATTTTGATATCAAAGAGCACAGCTATTTGCTCTCCCTCTTTGCCTTTCCTCTTCTATCTGTATTCAGGGGAACGACGCCAGGAGGCATATAAATCAGATTTGCTGGTCCTGCTTTCTTTTGAACACCTGTCTTTATAGCTTCAATATCTCAGGTAAAGAAACTGCGGGATATTAAGAGCGAATAGAGATTGGGAGCTAAGGAATGAAAAGGCATTAAATGGAGAAGAACGGAGGAAAGAGAGCTGGAGCGAATGAGACCAGAGTAAAATGACTTACAGAGGAGGAGGGAAATTATGAAGTTGTTGAGGAGGGGCAAAGGGAGAGAAAGGAGATGAGAGGTGACTTATAAAACAAGAAAGGGAATGAGGTGAAGACAAGGGCGGTGGAGTGGGGAGGTGGAAAAGATATTAACGGCACAATTTAAACAAGATGTTAAAGGGGGAACTTGAGATGGGGAGAGATGAGGGGGTGAATGAGTTGCATCATGCGGTGGAGGCTGCGAGAAACGATGAGTTGGTGAAGCAAAAGCTGAAAATAAATGAAAAATACAACAAAAAATGATGTTAAAAAGATATTTTTAACAGAAGCCTGTTTACATCTGGAAAACACCCATCAATTAAACACGTCAATACAAAAAGTTCTCACAAATGTAAAACCCAGCAAATAAATTACATATTAGAAATGACCAGCAGATGTGGGTTTATGAATTCACAAATTCACTTGAACACAGGTGAATTTGAGAAAGAAAATGAAGCTAAATTCATTATTCGGTTAAAAATTATAGAAAAAATTTTCATTAAAAAGAGAGATTGAAAAAGTCTGGAAAGGAAAGTTCAGGTTGCAATAGGCTAAATGACATTACACAGCATAAGGAAAATCCCTCATTCAACAACACATTTTACTCACTGAAAATGAAGTGGAATCATTACATTTTGAAAATGTTCAGTATCGTAGTTCTTTTGGTAGAAAATAAAGCACAAGTCAAACACTAACAACAGAGATACAGCGCTTTCTCAAAGCATAAACAGCTTAAACTTTTTCACACTTTGTCACATTAGTGACTAGTAAATCAGTGTAGTTTTTTGGATCTTGAGTAATGAACCAACACAAAGTACGGCATTGCAGGAGAAAAACTTCCACAAATGTTAAAAGAGTTGAGTGAATTTGTATTCAGCCCCCAAGAGTCAATACAAACGTTTACATTCATTTTTCAAGTTTTTTCTCTATCACTAAATCAATTTCAGGTCTAGACTAACAAAAGTGTCTAGACATAGTAATATGCTTCTTTGATTAGCATATTACTATGACGGATTAAACAGGAAAACGTAACATTTTTAAAGGTAAGGACGTTGTCTTATAACTCAACAAAGATTAAAGTACACACACAGGTCACTTTCATTTTCTAACTAGATGACATCTGCAACAGGACTCTATTAAAGGATATGAATGTAAAAGAGGATGAATTCAAAAGCATGCTACACTTTTAAGACATGTATTTACAAAAAGAGAATCATGTATTATCGGTCCGGTCCTACTCTGTGTTTGACTAAAAATATGAAAACATTCAAGGCACTGTACAAAGGAACACACCATTCCCATCAAATGCAGCCACACACACACACGCCTACGTACTGGTAGCTGTACACAACTCATCTTTACCACAGATTGGAAAAGAAAATAAAAAAATCATAATCTTTCTGTTTCAAGTGCAGCTACACAAACACACATCATTCCCTCTCTCCAGGCAAACACACACACACCTTAACACACTCCCTTTCACTCACAGAGTCCTGTGGCAGCACAGTAGTGCCCTGGTAGGGGTAATGGTCTAGTGAAAAACCATTTCACGGCATAGTGAGCAGAGGAGAGGCAGGGAGGAGAGCACAGAAATCAAGCAGAAGAGACTGATGCTGAGGGAGAGCACGCACACACACCCCTACTTGCAGGCACACACACTGTAAGAGGGGCTCATCTCTCTCCTTTTAACAGACCCTTCAATTTACCCATAAAATACACCACCCATCACTTTCAGCACTGACACACACTCCTACTGTTTCTTTCTCTGTCTCTATTTTTTTTTTTTCCACAGATACAATGTAACACAGACATGAAAGATCCAGAGTCCAGGCCCTTTCAATTGAGCTGTTTCAAGGATGTATCAAAGAACCTTAGATGGGCACAGAGCATTTTGCAGATGTATACAGCTTAAATTAGAGTACTTTGTCCAAACTGTGAACTGAGTCTTTCTTTTCTTTGTGATTCTGTTTCTGGCACCCCTTCATTGTTTTCTTCTTCTTCTTCTCCCCAACCGTCTGTGCTTACACCTCTCCCAGAGCAGACTTAATCATTTCTCTTCATTAACCAAGCTCGCTCCAGCTAAATAAAGGGTTCTTAGGAGTGCTGTGAAATCGCTTCCTTCAACTCAGCTTATTTAAAATCTCTATCCTTCCTCCTGCTTCTTACTCAAACTCCTCTCCTGTCTCAAAATGAAGACAGGAGCCCAGCAGACTTTACTCAGTAGTCCCCTGGCTTAGGAAAACTACTTTACTGAACTATGAAGACAACCAAAAAGAGCTGCGGAAGCAGGAAGTCAAAACAAATTTTTTTCACATAAGGTTGTATAAATTAGGCCAAATTGTCGAAACTCAGAATGAGCTGTTTTAGGACCTCCTGTCACTTTAAATCCAAATAAACTGCTGCTGGCCATGCCTCCCCCAAATCAATGTTTACACTTGCACATGAAAACATATGCGCAATTATACAACTGTACATCTTTGAAAAGCATAAGTAAAGTCCAATGCACAACCAACAAGAATGCAGCACATGGTTTCTGGATGGTAAGTCATGTGCAGCCATTGTACAGCACATACAGCCGTAAAACCAACTGACCAAACACTGGAGCTTAGCTTGGGTTGCTAGGTGATGTTCTGGACTCAGCTAAGGTTGCTAGGTAACGGTGTAATTGTGACTCAACAATCGAGAGGTTTTTGAAGCTGCTCATTTTCAAAACACCAAAAACCATAAAGAACTGTGGTATTTGAGCCTGTAGATTTGAATTTGGTGAAAAGATTGGCCAAAATAAACTCATACGGGGAATTATTTTGTTCCAAACTCAACGAATTTGTCGCCTAGTAAATACAAATTGGGAAAAAAAAAAGGGTAGAAAAAAGTATTACAAGACCCAATTTAATCTCACATTCATGCCCAGGATTGCTGTATACAGTTTCATCTCTCAACCAATCTTATCCGAGCAGTTAATATCCTGCTAAAGTGTATCCATCTATCAAATTTTACTTAAATCATTTCAACCACATCTGCATCTCACTTTTAGATACCAATCTTTTAAATCCATTGTCCTTTTCTCCTTCTGTAAGTCAAAAAAGATTTCACCCGTCTACGTCCTTTCCCCCTGCTCTGCCTCTCACCCTCAGAGAGATCAATGAATAAGGGCTGGCTTGGTCTAATCTTTATTTATCAGTCACATCTTTCTGATCTGCCAGTACTTTGGGCTGACTTAATTAAACACTACTGCCTTACTGTTGCTTTGTGCATGTGTCATGTCATCTGTCATGTATTTAATGCCTTTGCTTTTGCACATTTAATAACTATTGGCATGCATATTGGTGTAGAAAGGAAAAGGTCACCTCAGTCTAATAAACTACAATAAGTAGTTTTAAGACAGAAAAGGGTACACCGCTGAACTACAAATTAATTCAAATTACACAAAATGGTTATTCCCTTGGTAATTACATACACGTAATCAAAAATGTGTCTTTACAGTACAGTATTTTTCATATTGCACAAAACATTTGAAAACATTAATGTCCATAAAGGGCTTTAAAATGAGATAAGTATACCTGTAAATTGACAAAACATTCAGCTTTATACTAAACTGCAGAAACAGTAAGTTAGAGTCCATCCTTACTGTACAGGAACTAAAAGTTGCTATATTCTGATCAAATCTAAAGTACAGGGTGTAGGCATGAGCTGGTTATTGGTGCTAATGTACAATTAAGTCTAAAATTATTCAAATCCTTGGAAGATTTAGATTTAAAATGAGTTTACTTCAAACAATAAATTTATTTCCGATAGGAAAGGGGACATGCATCTCTCAAAATATAGACATGTACAAATAACACCAGTTTAGTTTCTTTTTTTTTTTAAATGATATGCCAAAAATTATATATATTTTTACTAGCATGACAGCAGTCTAACTCTTCTTATAGTTGCTGACCAGCTTTTTGCATATCTCCAATAGTATTTTGTCAATTTACCTACAGCAACCTACTGTATCTTCCTAGGAATGCCTCCTAACTATCACCCTAATCTTTACCTCTTTCCACAGAAGTCTGGATTCTGGCTGAGTTTCTCCAAAACGCTGGTATTATTTCCAGTCAGAAGAAACATGGTCAAATTAAAACCTAAATATTTCAGGGGGTATGAATAATCTGAGCTTCTTTGTATACCAAAGTTTTGTAAGGTCATAATTTCAAAACCACAAAAACTTTCTGTCACACTTTTTAAACAAGTTTACCAAGGCATTTTATTTGATTAGCAGACAATAATAATAGTAATAAAAATTAAGAAACAGCATAGCTTATCTTTTAAGGACTGAATATCTACGGAGCTATCAAATATACACTTGACACTCACTTTACTAATTATGCCATACATAAGATTTTATATCAGCAAGTGCTTGATCTTTAATGTCTCAGACTGGCATCAAGGGTTAAAAATCTTGACAGAGACATTTCTAAGTATAAGGGCACCAGGATGTAATTCACTGAACACGATCAACAGATCATTAGCCAAACTCTGCGAAGGATTCAGCTGCTGGTTAACACAATCCCAAGGGGGAAAAGACATCAGCAAGTATTTCAGAGAGGCAACTCTCAGTGATCATCAATCAGGCTGTCTGATAAGGCCACTGAAAAACAGTTTGGAGTATGAAAGATCACTCATAAGTGAAAAAAAAAAAACATTAGAGGCAGTTGCCAAACATTGAAGGATTGAATGCCTCTGCAAATGTGGTTACTATTTTAAAGCTTAAAGTGCACAGCAGTGCAATCAGAAAGGTTGGAAAAGTTGCCAAGTAAAAGGCACTACTTTCAAAGACAAAACTGCAAAAGAAAGAAAACATGACACAATGCTTTAAAAGTGATGTTTTGAAAAGTTAAATCCAAACTCAAAGTCACAGGCACGTTTGGCCACATTGCAGCAAAAAACAAACCATATTAGTAAAATGCCTAGCACCAAGTGTCAGGTAAATATTTGATCCTTAGAGAACTTAGACTACTTGGAGTCATTGATAAATGTCTTCTGTATAATGTATTGAAATATTCTAGTCTAATATAAGGTAATTTGACACCTAAAGCTTGACTAAAAATGAGTGTATAAACAAGCTAAAGATTGAGAACAATAAAGCTACGGCGGAAAGTCCAAATACTCTCAATCTTCACCTGATTAAATGCTGTGGCAGGATCTTTAACGAGCTGTGGAAGAATAAACTCCAGCAAACTGAATAGAAGTAAAAGTGTAATGAGACTGTAAACGCCAAGATTGTCTTTACAAGTTTTCCATATTTAGGGTATTGGGCAAAACTCCTCGTTCGTACTGAAACCCATGCAGATTAATGACCTTATCTTAAACTAGTTTTTAATATTTCACAGGAATGGAAATAATCTGACATCTTTGTTCACAGTTCTGAAAATCCATATGATGGCTTAATTCTTGCTTTTATTAAAACCTTTATGTCAACAGAAGAAAATAGTGGTATTTAATCTAATTTTCAAGAGAGTCCTGGACAAGACAGACAAACGGGATCAGTTATAATCAAAGTCTGCATACACAATTAGCATTTATGTCAAAATAAATCAAGCAAAACAGCTACAGCGAGATACCTCCATGTCCAAGTCACCAAACAGTCCTTTATAAATGTCCAGAGAGAATATATCTTTAATTTTCAAGTAATTTTAAGAACATCTCCAGGTGTTTTTTCTCAACTTTGTCAAAATTTTTTATACTGACAAGAGGTCATTAAGGAACTGTATACTATAACCAACTGAACTTCTCACATAAATGTAGGCCTAAAGATATTAAGCAGCCCAAAGTGGCCATATAATTATAATAGATTAATGTTAGACCACAGAGATTTTGAATTTGAAAGTTTCCTTCCTGTTTATGTTTAAAACAAGTTTAAAGCCTTAAAATGTGATTGAGCAGCAACAATACTTTGAATTTTCATCTGTGTAAATATGGAAGTTTTATGTGTTAATGTTAGGGTCAACATTATTAATGAAGAGGATGAAAAGTAGTGGTTCTAAGACAGAACCCTGAGGAACACAAAGTACGACAAAAGGCTGTTGGTCCAAAACATAATTACTGCCAACTGGGTGCCTAGAGAGAATAAAATGTCCTGGGTAAGAGGTCAGTGATAGTTTAGCTATTTACTGATCAGGACAGCCAAATAGGAAAAATAAAGCATGACTTTATTATTATTGATCATGTAGAAAGAAAAGAAAAATCCAAGCCTTTAGAATTTTGTCCTTTTTTGATGAGTTTGCATGTTCTTTTTACACACCTTTCACAATGCTAAGCATCCACAGACAATTGTTTTCATTTATTCACCAATGTCCTCCATCCACAGCCAACTCAGTCTTTATTTATCCTGCACTCTTCATCTAATACAGTACACCACTCTTTCTTCCATCCATTTATCCATTCAATCCTACTACAGAAAGCAGTAATTGCAGCTGCTGGTGAAAAGCCCTCCATTTTCTCAGCTAATTACTTCAGCCTCTTAACAAAGTAGCACTAAAGGAAAGAGACTCGACAAGTGCCCTTACAAGAACATGCTTATTCACATTCACACACAAGTTCACCTATGCACACGCTAACAGCTATTCAAATTAGCTCTTTTCATAGTTCATCAGTCTTCTAATGAATCTGTTTTGACCAAACGGGTGAGAGTCACTTCACCATCAGCAGTCTTAACAAGTAGACCCTTGCTTATGTTGATAAGAAAGAGGCTTATGTTTTTTAAATGACCATCAGTTTATATAATTTTAAACCTAAAGAAGTATGTCTCAGCCATATAAAGAATATTTTTGAAAATATGCTTGTTTATTTTATACCTAATAGAAAGATCAGTAGATTGGTCCCAGTTCGTCCTAGTTGGTTTCAAGAAACTGTTGAAAGGTTAATTAATTAGGTATGTATTATTTAGAAATCAATATTACCTAATGTGCACAGTAAACAAACAATCAGAAACTTCTAGTTTCCCATTGATAAAGTTATTTAAATGCTTCTTTGCACGATCTATACTACAGTGAAAGCCAGTCCATCATGTTATGCCTTTTTCCCATCTTACTATGAACCGAACTCTCTCAATACTGCATGCAAGGCGGACACTGAAAGACTCAAAACAATGGGAACAAATATGCTTATTTATTCAAAGTGCCAAAGAATCACCAATCATCTTTCCTGCAAAGCCGCCTCCTACTGAAATGTCAGCAAAGCACTAGAATAAAACGCTAAGAATTAACACTGGAGCACAGTTAAATGTCACGGCAGTGTTGAGCCTCTAGTACAATTAAGACCACAGAAGGTCAATTTTCCCCAAAGCATGCAGCTTAGAGCGTCCCCGGTGAATAGCGCCATTAATACTATTTAATGCAAAGCATATCCCGTTCATTTACTGGACGTGTGTAAGTAAATGGAAGCATGGCTAATAAATTTCTGTGTGTGTTCACATACAGATCAGAAAATACAATCACTAAGCAAATTAAATCAGCTTTTGTTAAGTGGGATTTGAAAGCTATTTGTTTGATGGCATCCCAAGCTTTCAGCAATCACTTTTGCTGCACTACAAAGGATAAACACTAAACATTCACCCAAAGCCCTTTTAAGGATCTTAAAGTTTTCCTAATATTTATATTAATAATCTTCTCAACTATAGCTATAGATTTTAATATTATCTATCAGGTGCTGCTTAGGTTTTTGAAATGGAATGTGAACCCAAAAGTCCTGAAAATTAAGTATGGTTGTTGCATTTAAAACATAATGAAACTGGCAAAAATGCACTATTTGTTTGCTAATATAAAATATGCTAAAGGTTACTACAACAACCACTATTAAATAAATACAAATTTGTAGCACCTGAATGCATTATCTGACATGTTTCAAAAATGTCCAACTTGAGACACTTCCAAGATCAAAAGATTTTGATAATACTGATACTGCATGTAAAAAGGTTCCTAAAAAGGTTCTACTGGTCTCAAATTGTGAAAAGACCTAATAAAATATTTCATATAATTTACAAAACCCACATTTCTTGAATATAAAACCTCTCCAATTTTTTTTATTGATTATCTTCCAAAAGAACACGGCTTCCTACTACGTTGTATAAATAACAATGAGATCTAATTTACTGTCATCTCCTGTCCTGCTCATGCTCTTTGGTCACAATTTTGATCAAACGTTTAAAAAAAACTGTAATAAAACTATGGAAACTAAAAAACGCTTTCTGTAGCAACTCCGCATGTGAGACTTCTGTCTGTGAGTGTGTAAAACAATTGTATGAAAAACCGTAAAGTGATACTTCTTTGGGAAACCTGAGAGGTGTGTTTTTTAATTCCAAGGGAGCATATCCTGAAACCAGATCTGCTTTGAAGGTCTACCACAAATGAACAGCACAGACGCCTGTAATTGCCTCCGGTTATTTATTCCCCATAAGAGTTCAACTGACAGCAATAGCAAACATTTTTTAGTCTTTTCCTAAACTGAATATTAGTGGAAGTTTTATGAGTTCAAATTAAAAGAGATTAAGCTTAATTGGTACAAAGAGTTCTCATGGTGGAAGCCACCCTTTTTTATCTTCAGTAGAACATTGGCTGAAATTATTTCAACCTTTTTATAACAAGCATAGTGAATAATAATGTTTCCAGTAATCCATTTTAATATTGTAGTAATTATTTGTGTAAAATCATTTATGTTGAAGAAAAGGTTTGGGAACAAAAGCATATAGACGTTGTGAGAGTTTTCCCCTCTCTTCAACTTTTTCACATTTTGCCATATTACAAACAAATGATTTATTTTATTGGGATTTTATGTGGTAGACCAACACAAAGTAGAGCTAAACTGTGAAGTAGTACTTTAAGGATAAGTAGTTTCCCAAGGAGTTTACACAAAAAAGTCAAAAGTGTGATGTGTTTTTGTATTGACTCCAACGTCGATCTTACACAGAACTGGACTCAATGAACTAATGAGCGTAATGTACTGTCGCCGATTTTATTTAAGGGCTCTGGGATAAAGTTAATTTTCTATTTTTTATTTGTAAAATGATAAAAAATAGATGCACTGTTTTGTGTTGGTCTGTAACAAAATCAGAATAAGATCAATTATGGTTTGTCATTGTGACATGCCAAAATAGGTTCAAGTTCAAAGTTCAAGGGTGTGAATATTTTTGCAAGGCATTCTAATGAAAAAATTGAGTGTGCTAGGAAAAAGAATCAAGATGGGGATAAATAAATGATAGTAAGAGGGAAGGTACAGTAAGACGATAGAAGAGGGGATAGGATTAGTTTCTGCTGCCCTGGGAAGCACACACACACACACACACCCCAAGCACACCCTGACAAGAAGAGAACACACATGTGAAGGCACACCATATTTAATGCCTACTATTCAATGACACAGACACAACGGGAAATTAATAGCACAAAAACAGCGCAAGTTAAAAACCAACACACACTCACACACATGCACACACACACAGGTTTATCCAGTTCTTAGTGTTCTTAACAGTTAAGCTCGTCCTTGAAAGTGCAAGGTGGGGAGCTGATAAGACGAGCGAAACGGAGTGGAGGAGAGACTCGCGGGTGATGCCACGCACAAAAGGAAAAGGGAGAAAAATGAAGAGAAAGCCAGCTAGAAAAGTGCAGGAAGATAATTTGGATTCCTATAAGCCAAGCCCCCCACACTTCCTCCCTGCCACCCTGATAGTATGTCCCTGTACCTCTCCCCTCCCCACACTTCCCATCTGTGCCTCCTTTCTACCCCAAACTTCCAGACTTAAAAAAAGTTCCTTCTTGAGGATTAGCCGGAACAAAGGCAGGTGAATTCCAAGGAAGTCACAGAGACAGAAGCATAGGAGAATCAAAGGAGGTACAGGTTAAAGGGGAAACAATTACCTGACGAAGACAAGACATAATGGGAGAGAGGGCTGAGAGACAGAAAAGATGAGGCAAGGCTGAATTTCAACCTGCTTTTCAGTTTCCATTGTATCAGTGGCTTAAGAGGGAGAAGCACAGCTGCTTTTGAAATTCAGGATTTTTATATTTATTTATCTAACACTCTATGATATCTCAGTGCGGTATTAAGACCGAAATTACATTGCTCAGCAACATCTATACCGTTTGGCACCGGGGAATGTGTTTCAACGTACAGTCTGGATATGAGACTCCAAATGTGAGATGGATGAGTGTGTGTGTGAGTTTGAGATTATGACTGTGTGACAGTGGGAGCAGGTGGCTTCAGTGGAAGGTTAGATGGAGCTGTAATAGGATGAAAGTGGCACTCTTTCCTTCCGCCTCTCACACAAACTCAGTTCGTCTCTCTGACGATTGGCTCCAGTCAGGGGTTGATGGTGGCCGAGGAGACTTTTGTGCCTTTCTCATATATTTTTTATCCCATTTAATTTTATAAAAGTCTTGACCTCTCCAGTTCCGCTGTCTCCTCAGTTCACATTTCCCAGATTCAGTTTTTATTTCTTTTTAACTTTTTCTATGCTTTTTTGCCCCACCAGGCTCTGTCTGTCTTGTTTGTTTTGTCTTTAGGATAGAGTAGAAATATCATTATATTGTCCTACAGTGGGGAGATTCAGGTGTCACAGCAGCAAGTTGATTAGATTTTTCACATTTCCAACCAAGCTAAAATATATGCTTAAACTCTAGTTAAACTCCAAATGTAGACATTTTCACTGTTTTTATTAATAATAAATTTAACAAATTAAAACCTTGTCAAAGTATTCACGATGAGTACTATTGCAAAATAACAAGATTTTGACATTTGAAAAAGTGTTATTTCTCAAGTTGTGGTGAATAAAATTACTATATTACCAAGTTGTTTCATCCATTAAAGTTTGAAATTAATAAACATGCACCCCAGCCTGATAAAAATATGTAAAAAAAAAAATAAAGTAAGATGCTTTGATATTTCATAAGTTATACTTGTAACATTGGAAAAAAAAAATCACCCCAAGCAGACACAACAGAAAGCATCTAATGGTTGTCAAGCAGACAACAAGATAACATATTTTGCTGCAGTTCTAAAACAATGAGCTTTAGAGATTTTATTTTTACTTCCTTACCATCAACCTCTCTAAGGCTGGTGGCAAGATGAAGGAGGATACTCATCTACCGTAATTTCCGGACTATAAGCCGCGACTTTTGTCACACGCTTTCAACCCTGCGGCTTATACAAAGATGTGGCTTATTTATGCATTTTTTTCCTAATGGCCACCAGGGGCGCTCGAGCAGAAAAGGTAAGAGTGAGACAGGTGGAATATATGTGTAGAGGA
>CAEFZY010007822.1:0-68804 GCA_903066815.1 Brachyrhaphis roseni | reverse complement strand
TGACTGTAAAGCTGCTAACTGACTAACGCTGCTAACTGAGTGTAACGCTGCTAACTGAGTGTAACGCTGCTAACTGACTAACGCTGCTAACTGAGTGTAACGCTGCAAACTGATTGTAAAGCTGCTAACTGACTAACGCTGCTAACTGAGTGTAACGCTGCTAACTGAGTGTAACGCTGCTAACTGAGTGTAACGCTGCTAACTGACTGTAACGCTGCTAACTGACTGTAACGCTGCTAACTGACACAACCAGTTTTAGGTTTTCACACAGCATCATGTAGGTCTGGACTTTTTTCTCCCTTTATAATAAACACCATTTAAAAAATGCATTTTGTGTTTATTTGTTCTGTGACTAAAATGTAAATTGGTTTGATGTTCTGAAACACTGAACTGTGATAAACATGCAAAAAAAAAACAGTAACACTTTTTCACATTCAGATGTTTTTCTTCCTTTTCACTGAAGTGATTCCTCAAAACAAGAAAATCATAAAATCAGCCCCTGGCGGCTCGGCTCGATTAGGAGAAAGTTCTGATTCTTCAAAAGTCTTTCACAAAGCAAAGATTCTCATCAGGAGCTGGAAACAAATGATCGTTTTTAAGAGGAAACAAAAACATAAAAATGCTAATCAAATCATCCAACAGGGATGTGCTTTGACTCAAATACGGAGGGAATACTTTGAGTCAGTAATGATGGAGGAGAAAAGTGATGGGAGCCAGTCAGCTGGATATGAGCTTCAGTTTCTGAAGTGAATTTTTAGTAAATGAAGTTGAACTGCTGGAAACGGCAGAGAATTATCACCTGCAGGGTTTTATAGCAGAACTGAGGTTCAGAACGTTTCACCATCACAACAGAATATCAGGTTTGCAAGTCCAATATTAACTGATACAATAGAATATATATATATCAGAACCAACACAGGGAGTCATCTACTGCTTCATGTTAATTAGATAACTAATCAATTATGTTTTCATTATATAAATCAAAGCTCTTCCATTTCTGCTTTAAGGATAAAATGAGGAAAAAATCTTTTTCAGTCAGAAATTCACACATTCAGTGATCAAAACTTTGTTCTATATTTTACAAGTTCTGTATTTCTTACAAAATAATCCAGTTTGTTCAGGTCAGTGGGATTATTAGTCCATTCAAATTTATGTTTAAAATAAAAACATCAAGTAAGGAAATCTGTAAACATTTATATATTATAGCTGTAAACATTGGATCAATAATACATGTGTTATACATTTATAAGGCAGGGTAGTACTAAGCCTAGTTTATTGTGAAATAGTAATAGTTTGTAGTGAAGGCTGTTTCTTTTTCTTTAAATTTATGTCAAATAAAATAATTCCAAATAAACTAAAATATGTATTTTCATTAGCTGGCAGGTACAACCATCAAAATTAAGAGGAATAAATGCTTAATATCTGACTTTAGCGAAAAGGCTGAACTAAATGAACTCGAGGTATTTAGCTCTACTTCAGTCTCATCCGGCTGCCAGCATTCAGCTTCATCAGGAGAAGAAACCAACGCTTTTACTTTGAGTTCCCAACATTTTGGGAAAACAAACTGTGAGCGTAGCATGCTAATGATGCTAACGGCTGCTTTGGAGATGCTTAGCAGTTGTTTATTGTGTCAGGACTTTAAATCATCTCAAGTTTAAACCCATAAAATATCCAGACCATTAAAACCGGAAGTGGAATATTCTACACCGATTAAAGATTCTTTAGCACACAGTTTGTGAAACTTCTGCTTTCTGTAATACAAAAAAGAGAATTATTTTCCCAAAATTATAGCAAACGTATCTAGTTAAAAAAAAAAATGTTTCTCAAACATTGCATCAAGTGATTAGATACAGTTGAAAGCAGAAGTTTATATAAACTGAATGAAAAACTTTATTTTGTCTGAAGTTAAATCAGAACAAACTTCTGCTGTTTTAGTTAGAAACATTATTTATATTTGTTAAATGCCACTATGTCAAGAGAAGGAATATGCCAGAGATTTATTAATTAATGCCTTAAAAATCAAACCTTCACAGAGTTTAGTTTTATTACATTTTAAGTGAATGACTTCTGGGTTTCCTTTCCTCAGTATGACTGAAAAACACAAACTGTCTCAGTAAATTCTTCTTACCTGCTGACATCAAACTTTCTAACTTCTCCCTTTGACCACAACAAACTGCCACTTCCACTAATACCACAGCTGAAACACTATTGCACATTAAAATAGATTGTAGAGTGTAGAATGAGAATTTTGTTTTTGTAATGTAATTTTATTATTTTTTTTATTGAATCTGGAGCACCTAATTCTGCGCTTATTTTTAAATTTTAGCAAAGCAGCAGAGCTGGAATGAGGAGAATCTGCTCTAATCCTTTCTAATCTAATCATGTCATGCACTCTTAAGTAAAACTAAATCCACTGCTTTAAATGATCCCTGGAATACACAGAGGCTGTAAGTCAACAAACATAACTCTTTGCTTGAATCAGACACCATATGAGCGATGATTTTTGGGAATGCTCTCATCATTAGCATTTTGGATGGAGCGTTGGTGCCGTCTCACACTCCCATCCAAGTGACCCCAATCCATAAAACATGCACACTACCAGTGGAGGGAATTTGTCCTCATGAGCATTTTATTTACCAGACTACCAGAAAACTGTAAATTAGTGATGCATCTGGACAGAACTCGATCTTGTTCATTTTGACAGAACCAAAGGAATAAAAGCTGGAGTGAGTGTCTGTACTGAGGGCTGAGGCAGCAGCGTTCAGTTTTGTGCTAGAAGATTTTCACACCACCAGAAAGGATTTAAAGATGTGCGTAATGTCTGCAGTGGAGTCATGCATGTACTCTCTTCCCTGGCTATGCTTTCTATTCATGCCTCAAGCTGAGCTCAAGCTAACCCTGACAGGATCAGCTATCTTAGTATATTCCTCAGTGAAGTAATATGCCATCAGTGAGCCCAGGTTTAATTTCTGGGGTCTCTGCTGCCAGAGGAGGGTAAAGCATTGAGTTGGGATCAACAGTAGGATCTCTATCGGCTGCTTTCTGCAGCATCGTTTCAGTTTTAGGCAGAAAGTGACGAGGACAATGACCTTGTAATGTAAAAACCGGCAGAGTGCCTCTTTAATATCTTACATTTAGGTGTTTCTGCCATGTGCAGGGAAAAGTGTGTCTGGTTCTCTGAAGCATTTATCGATGCCCCTGAAGGAGAGAAGGGTTCCCATGAGTGATTTCTGTGCGACGTTCGGTCCGTCTGTGTTTGTCATAAATCTTCTGCTGTAATTGCATGTCCGTCTGCCGCACCAAGGCCAAACTGTGGTGGTTTGTGGGGCCCAAGCTCATTTTGGCCACCTACAAACTCAAACAGGCAGAACACACCCTGCTGTCCCCTAAGAGGTCTCAGCAGGCCAGACTCCTCTGGTCCATAAACCCAGCCAGTGCTCTGCAGTTCACATCAGACCCTGATGTTTGCACAGCCTCATTGCTGACTCAGTGGGGTCAAAACAGAACCAAGCATTCCATATTCAGGACAGCTGTTTTATAAGTTTGATCCTTCTTTAGCTAGTTGTTCTCCTTTTTCCTAATCAAATCAGGAAAATCAGATCAGCCTGTTTCACTGCCATTTTTTATTTACATGAGAGGATGTCTGAAAGTAGACAGACTGATTTATTTTCAGAGTTTTTCTCCTTCGTTCTCGCTGGTTTTCTTCCAGAAAAATGATCAGGTATTCCAGAAATGTCAGAAAGTGGCTGTTTTTTCTTGAGCCTTTGTTCATTGTACATTCGGAGCAGTTCTCCTTCTGGCTGTGTTTGTTTTCTTCTGTCTGTTTTCACATTTATTCTGACCCAACACTTCAACCGTGTCGAGCTAGGAATCCAAAATTGGTCAAAAGCTTTTCTGAGAAAATGTTTCCAAGGGGAAGGCTCTTCCTTCATCTTTCATTTCATGTGCAGACGAAGGAGCCGGAGCAGAGCTGGAGTTGCACAGAGGTTCTCAGTGTTTGAACACTGTCTGATCAAACTTCTGATAGTTTCTAAAAACAGCTGCAGATGAGTTTATTTTGCCCTTTCCATTTCTCTAATGTGGAGCACATGGGCCGTTTTGAGCCTCTGTCTGCTGTTCTTAGTGCGGTTGATGTTAAGTGTTGATGGGATGCCCAGGCAGATCAAAATGAAATGTTTCCAGAACTTTAGGCCTTTATCAGTTACCTTCATGTCATCAGCTACATGTAATCCAGATTTAAAATGGAAAGTACAAGGACATTTCCATGCATTTCAAACTTACTACCAAAGGATTCATGTTTTTATTCTCACGTTTTCTTAGAGGTTAGGGAACAAGAGCGCACTAGCTAAAATCCACAAACACAAGAACTGTCTAATTTTATTGTTCAACACCAAATATATGTTAGTGTCCATTAATACTCAGTGGAAACTGTCTTAGTGCTACCGAGAAGCTAACATCTATGATCTTCCTTATCTCTCCTCTGAGGGGTTCAGACAATCAGCACCAATATTACCAGTATTATTAAATGTCTTTTTTCTTGGTCTGATGTAACATTTTAAATTTTAAATGTCATGTTTTTATTAACTGTAAGCGGAACATATTTATAATTAACAAGATTAAAGGCTGGAAAGCACCAGTCTTTGTGTAATTAATAATATACTTCACTAAGTGATAAAGTTCCTGAAAAAGGTGGACTTTTTAATAATATTATAATTTATTAAATATTAATGATGATTTGTCATATAGATCAGCAGAAAGTGATATTCACGCTTTCTTTTTTATTAAAGAAATGCCTTAATGGGTGTCTGGTTGCTGTTAACAGAGTGCAGATGAAACGTTTGTCGCAGGATGTGATGCGTTCCTGTTTGCACCAGAGTAACAATGCTGGTCAGAACTGGAGCAGACAAGATGTTTGCTTGAACTTTGGCAGAAATTCATTTTTCTGAGTTACAGTTTTTGCCATAAGTGGTCATTCATCTCAGAGGTGGACTGAGCTACCCTCAAGCTCTTTTAAATCGCTGGATGTGGTGCCGGTTTGTTTCATAACGTCTCTCCTGAGCTGAATTTGAAGCTGCAGACTTTGCTTTCATTGCTTTCCTCTTGAGTGGACGTTGTGTTATCTACTGATGTCTGATCGCTGTTCAGTTTGTGGCAAAATCAGTCTTCAGAAACTTTTGGCTGTGTTCTCTGCTGACTTTGCTTCCTTTACATTTTTTTACTTATTTTTTTCACTTCAGACATAAAAATAAAAATAGTGAACTATAACAGGCCTGACCACAAACTTTGTGCAGTTACATAAAAGATTGACAGAAGTTCATAAAACAATGTGTTCCATTTAAATAGCAGAACATTTTTAGTTTCTCTTGCGTGTCCATTAAAATGAAACTGTTTCTGCAAAAGCAGAAAACTCTAAATAAATAATGTGATCTAAGCCCGTTTTCTTCTGCTCTTCTGGGAGCTGGCATGGTTTGAGTTCTTCACATCCTGAGCATCTGGTCAATTTTTGTATTTTTTCTGAAGCTGTAAATACAAAATGACGACAAAGTTAATTGATAAGAAGTTGCTGTGATTTTTTTTTTTTCTTCCCAGAGAAAATGTCAAGAGAGCCTTACGATGTATGTTCCACTTGTTCACAGGCATATCTGTCATGCTGTACTTGCTAAAATGCAAAAGGTCAATCTAATCTTTGGTGCAGTTGTAGAGATTTGTCACTCTGTGAAGAGTTGACAGGCCACTGGTTCTGCCGGGAAGTTATGCTACAAACATAAGCAAAACTTTCATATTTGCAGGATCATCAGTCAGACTCTCTCTTCATGTGTATTTTGCAAAGTCTGTTTTTTTTGGCTTGTAGAATTACTTTCCAGTGACTGAATGAGGAGGCAAAAGAAAATCAGTTTGAAAACCAAGAGCAGTGCAATGATAGCAGTGACAGAAACAGCAGTAATCACAAGAACACTTTATGCATTATTCAAAATTTGACTTCAACTCTGTAAGAAAATAGATCCTATATTCAAGCAACTCAAAGATATATCTCCGTGCGAAGCATTCAGATTTGATCAGGTCTTTTACCTTTATCAGTGCGTAATAGTAATTGGGAAGTCATAAATTTAGAGAGTCACATTAGATATTGTGGATGTTGGTACTATAGGATGATTCACTAAATGGTTGCAGGCTTTACACTGAAAATGGGAGCAAGTCAAAGTTTAAGTATCTCTTGTCTGTATTGTTGACACAGATTGCTCTCATTTACATGCATTTAGAGAAAAGGCTGAACATTGTGTTCTGTAACAATGAGTTGCAGCCAGAGACAGAAGCACCTGTTTCTAAAAGACCAGCGCTGTTTGTAATGTGTTATTAACGTGAAGCATTTAGCTACTTAAAGCCGTCAGTCACAGTGATGCTGGAACTTACCAAGAAAAAATCTGCTGCATTATCAGTACACACAGTGGAAACTGGTAACGCAGAAGCTAACACTAACAGTCTTTCTTATTGCCGTTCCTGGGGATTGGGCCAATGAGTGCCAGGGAAAATAAATGGCTCTCCTAGATTGGCTGCTTTGCAAACACCAGCCAATAGTGTGTCAGGTAACATTATGTGCTGGGATTTCAGCTTTCAAAGCTGCATTTTCTTTCAAATATTTTAGATATTATCAACATAAAAAATTCAAAAATATGAATATTTTCAATGAATAATTTGTATTTACAGTGCGCAGAAAAATCCTTCAGTAGTGAACTGCCAATAGACGTAGGCTCACTGAACACCCTGTACTGGAAGTAACTTACTCTGGTCAAACATCAGTTTCTTTGTAAGAAGCTTTTAGTTACTGCTGGTTTTACAAGTCATCATTTTTTTATACAAACTTTAAAAATACCTCGTATTAAAAGATGTGAGGTGTTATGTTTCTGGCTGATTAAATCCTGGTGAACACACTCTCCCCTCTAAGCGAGTGCTGTGTGACTGAATGTAATGCTCTGCGCTGAGATGAGGCTGTTCCATTCCTGGAATTGCAGTCATATTGAGGGTTTGACACATCCAAATAAAGGCTGAATGTTTACGAGAGCTTGACTGTCAAATTCTGGCACTTTGCAAATTGTTTTTCCTGCTGTACAGAAATTAATGGAGCCAAATGACTTCTAGTGAGAACGAGATCTTATTTTTAGACATGATGACTTTGCATCCAAACTACACCCCAACAAAATACTTTGGTTTCCATCTTCTTGTCTCATTGAACAAGAACATATCTCATCATAGTCTTTTCTTGATTTCTCACAAAGTTGCATCATGTGAAGATTTGCAGAATTTAGTGTTTTTGTTTTGTGAGGTTTTTTACCTGCCCACTTTCCTTTTATCATTTAGAGGTCATGATGATATTTTCACAGCTTTTCCAATAAATATATTCTGTCTTGTAGATCAGAGTAAAATTTATGTCAGAGACCAAAACTTAAAAAAAATGCAACAAATAAATAAATAAAACAAAATCTGAGCACAAAGCAACCAGGTCTAAAATGGTGAAAGAGGGTAATTTAACATTTGAATATTAAATACAGGCATCAATGCAGAACAGAAAGTCCAGCTGGACTGTAGTGAGTCTGCAGCTTCAGATTCAAGGTCAGAAAATGGAGATTTATATCCGTAAAAGCACTATACAGATTTAATGTACTATTATTAGTATTATCATTAGTTATATGGTTATTTATCCACTGAGGAAGATGATTTGAACACAAATGTTGTGTAATTGTAGTAAGTTGGAGACTAAACAAACCGGCACCATGCTAGTAGTTTAAAACCCTGGTGGGATTCGATTACAGGTTTTAATCAAGTTAATTGCAAGGTCTGTAATTAATTAATCACCTCCAAGTTTTCTACAAAATTGGGTGCAATTTAAAAGGCTCTTTTTTTCAGAAAAGCAAAGTACCTGCTTTCAAAACCAATTAAGAGGCTGAGTTTGATTTATGAATGTTTAATACATTCAACAAGTTTGTTTTCTTGCTCTCAAAGGTGCTGTTGGCCTTTAATTTCCACGATTAAATGATCCGGTGATGGGAGGACTCTTCTCCAACTCACTGTTTGATTTACCCATTTTGTCCTGAGTCACTGGCCAAATTAATCTGCTTCCTGCCCAAGGAGTTTGTTGACATTTTGAAAATCAGGTCAGGGACATTTTGAAGAGCTTAATAGTTGTGGTTGTATCGCAGCATTTAATGTAGTCTGCTCTCACTCAGAGGTTTTTAAATTGAGTCACATTCAGACGGGTTTTTTCTCTGAACAGTTTTAAAGTTGATAGCTGAAGCACGAGGACAAAGGATTATGTTTGTGCCAGAACCATAGTTTCCTTAGGTAAAAATGTTTTAGCTGCAGTCTGGTCCCGTTGCTGGACCCGTCCCACAAATAAAAACATGCAGCTGCTGAACAATCAACAACCACTAACATCTGCAGCCTGCCAGAAAGACAAAAATGGGAATATTAATAAGTAATCTTCTGATGTTGGCGAGACACCAGGGGTATTTACCGAAGTCGAGCAGCAGCAGCCAATGAAGAACAAACGCTTTTTATTTTCATAAAGTGTTTGTCGATACTATTTACAGTTTTATGAGAATTTGAAAAAATGCTTTAATTATTTTCCAAGTTTAATGAACCACTCAGTCGGTGTGTCTCACAAGGAGCTGCCTCTCATGTATTTAATCATATCAAAAACAAATCTAATAATCTTTCCAGCATTCAGTCCCGACTTTCACTGAACTTTCACTGGTTTTGTAATGAAGTCAAATTCATTCATTCATATTTAAATTATTAAACTTTTTGTCTTACTTTGTCTTAAATGGCTTAGTGTTGTCCAGCTAAACTCTGGGAAAATGTTTATCTGTAACCTGACAAAACTTGTTCTAAAAATATTTAAGTCACTTTGTACAAATTAAATTTAGTCAATAATCAAATCAAGCCAAGCTGCTATTTAAATCTGGGAAAACAACAACAGCCCAAACAAGTGTGACAAGCACAATGTGCTTTATGTAAGGTGACCATCTGAGCCACAATTTATAGGTCACACAGTTTATGCTGCATATTGTGTTTTAAAACTGGGGTTTCTATTCATTTGGTGTTCAAGCAAAAGTTTCAGTGTTGAAGTCTTTAAAGTTTTATTTCAGAAATCAAAAATTTGTGCAAGGAGGAATGTTGCTGGCATCCATTTTCACGTACATTAAACTAATTAAACAATGTTTGTATTTCTTAACATTTTGACTTGTTTCATTGCTTTATTACATAAAACCAGATTTAATCTCTCAATATTAATATGGACAAGTTTTTCTGAAAGTAAATGTTCTGAATAAAGAAGTTTTAAGCGAAACCTGGCATTCGGGGTTCTCTCCATGGTAATATCTCCATGGTTACTGATCCATGAGTTGTAAAGTCTTGAGTTCTTTTAAAACTGAAGCATCATTTTATCTTCCAGAGGAGTAACAGAGTCAGGTTGGTAATTGTTAAACGTTCAGTGTGCAGTTTGGCTGCAGTTCTGCTGATAACACTGAAGAGAAAATGATGGAGGGAAAAGCTTAAAGAGAAAACTTAATAAAGTCTTTGACTTTTTATGGGCCACTCCCCCTCAGTTCCCTTGATTAGCATTAGTGATTGATTAAAGGTCTAAAGAGAAAGCATCTTTATTCATTTTGAAAAGGTTAAATTGAAGCCCATCAATAAAAAAATGACCCTGCTGCTCATCGGACTCATTTTCATGTTACTATCCAAGTTTTTGCTTGATTGATTATGTTCTAAAATCTGCATTTCTTTGAAAAAAAGAAAAAAGGAGGACCAGAAACATGTTCACCATCTGAACTGTCACCTCAAGTTCCCTCATTTTATCATAAAATATGATTCAATAAAAAATGCATTCACTTACACAACAGCAGAAACAGAACATGTGATTCTGTTTCAGCCCAGGTTAACCTTGCGCCCTGTGGGAGCTTACTTTGCATCACAATACTCATAGCAGAAATTAATGGGCCTAAAGATGAGATTTGGCTCAGAAAACCAGTGAACCATCCATCCGTCCTGTTCTGTTCTGCCTCTGGGAGCTAAAAGAAGAACATTTTACTTTCATAAAAACTTGCTTCACTTGCTTTTCCTTGTTATTGTGCCATCTTGATGATGTTTGGTGTTTAGAGCTGTCCTTTGCTCTGTCAAACCCTCACTGAAACTTTGCCTGAAATGAACATCAGAGTGAATTCTCAACAGGGTTTTATTTGTGGATGATTATATTTGGCTCCTCCTTCTCTAACTTGACTTGCATTACTCTGAGCTTTCTGAAATACTTCAAGCCTTCATTTCCTCAAATTTTTAAGATTGTGGCTTAAATTTTGTTTTTCTGAAATTTTGAATATTACATAAAATTTACTAAACATTATATGTTAACCAGAAAAGTTATACTTTTGAAAAATATGTTAATTTTTGTGTGCTCCATAATTGGTTGGGGCTCCTTTTGCATGAATTCCAGCATTAATGCGGCATGGCATGGAAGAGATCAGCCTTTGGTTCTGCTGGTCAGAAAGTCCAGGTTGTTTTGAATGTGGCCAAAAAACATAAAGGAACAAAATAAATCAGACAATAGAGAAAAAGATATAAAGATAAATACAATAACTAAGAGCATCACAGAACATAAATTATAATGTCAAAATTAAATTGGTGTTTGACAGTTTCAATTATGATTTGAATGGCTTTAGTATTTAAACATTATTTTATGTCTAAATGCTAATGCTATATATACAATTGAATATATAATTGAAGATAAGAAAACCTGTAAGAAAAACTGAAACCATGAAAGTAAAGCTGTTCCAAAGAATCACTTCCTGAAGCACAAAGCTTACAGACAGGTGTGTAATGACTAATGTTGTCCTGTTGAGGGCGATATAAATGTTATAGCACCATAAGTTCATTGAACACATACCGGGTATCAATATGGATGAAGTTAACGCTTTAGCATTAGCTTCCACTAAATCGCGTTGGCATAGCTGTTCGGTGGTAGCTTCTGCTAAATACTGTCACTATAGTCCATTTGTATTAGCTTCTTCTAAATACTTCATCAGTGTAGCGCATTAGCTTCCACCAAATACTGTGTCATGTAGTGCTTTAGCATTAGCTTAATCTAAATATCATTTTGGTAAAAGGTTTTAGCGTTAGCTGAACTGTTGCTTATGATTTGTTATGTAGGGTTAGCTCATCCAACCTTTTTGTGAGCTTTGCTCCCAACTGCTGCACACATTATGCAGATCAAGTCCTGATGACAAACAATGATGAGGAACAAAGTCTCTAACATCTATCAGTCTGGGAGGATTACTAAGCCATTTCTGAGGCTTTGGGGACTCCAGAGAACCACGGTGAGAACCATTAGTCACAAATGGAGAAAACATGGAAGAGCGTGGAACCTTCCCTGGAGAGGCCAGTCTATCAGGATTACTGCAGGCTTAGCTGCCACAGTTTAGAATTCATGGTTCAACAATATAGAAGACATTAAAATGGCCCCAGAAGAAGATCATTACAGTAAAACATGGCAGTTGTTGCTTGATTGTTTTGCTGCTTCAGTACCTGGACAAACACAGAATAATTCAGTGGAACTATTAAAGAGATGCATCTTATAAATATTCTGCTTAATGAGCCTTAAAATAATTCTTTCACCTTTTATTTATCACCGTCAGGAGTATCATATAAATCCCCTTTACTCTGGTATGTTTTGATGGTAATGTGACCCATAAAATCGTGTCTTGTAACATGGAGCGGTCATATTATTGGTCTTTCCATTTCTGTGTTTTCCCACCTGTTAATTCATCGCTCTGTGGTGCAGCTACACCTGGGTCTGGTGTTTGGGTTTATCTGGTGTTCACACATTGAAACGCTGTGATTTTCTGAAAGCATCATGCGCTTTCAGTCGCATATGAAGCAGACAAACCTGCATTACATACAATGAAAACATGTTCTCAGAGGAATGCAGACATCACCTCTGTTATCTGAAATGCAGCTGCGTTAATAATGAACCTACAGGCAGCTGGAAGGAGGCCACGCTGAGAGGAAGACTATTTGCTCTAGAAAGGGAAAGGCAGATTTATAAAACAGGCCTTAGCGTTATAGAGGTCCTTGTTCTTGTCCCAAATATAGTTTTGTTTATTTTGTTCTGAGGAAATATGAGGAGGAATCGTTGCTGCAAGAGGATCTAGATGTAAACAACTGAAACCAGGTATTTTATGTACGTGACACAAATTCTTCTTTTATACAGCCTTACATTAAATCACATTTCATTTTCCTATCCTAGGTTGAAAATATTTTATTCACTCAATAATAGAGTAATATGGATGATCTGTTTGTTCACCAGGCCTAAAAATGTAAACATTCTTCCATCTTTTCAGTTTGAAGAACAAGACTTACATAGAAGGACCCTGGACTCAGAGGAAAATCTCTCAATAGCCTCCAACCTTGGAAAATATTACAAAATAAGAATAATTTCTGTCCTGCTGGCTAAAAGGAAATTTCAAAAGGGTTTTTAGTGCAGATCTTCATCATTATTTGGAACATTTCTTATGTTGGAGAATTTTCCTCTCTGTATTAATGTACTTAACTTAAAATTACATTTGATTCTGTCATTCTTCGTATATTTGTTTTAAGGCTAATTACACATCTTTACATCGATTTATGATGATCTGCACATAAATTTCTCACTCTGACGAAAATCCAGTTTATGCCAGTTATGATTATCAAAATAATTTTTATTTCCTAATTGACTGAATGACTGATAATAATTTTCAAATTCAGAGGTTTTCATGCATTTCCTCCAGATTTATCAGCTTTTTCTTTTAAACGGTAGGATTGTGCTCAAATGTTTTGAACATCACTACACCTCCAGAAGACGCTGTTGATTGCAGCCTTTAGAAATATTATTTCCAGCTGGTGAAGAACACAGGAAGGCTGTTAGGTACTGGGCCGTCAGGGTTAAATGATGTTACATTTAATTATGACAAATAATAGTCTAATTTTAAATGTGCAGTGGAATTAGAATATTGACAGTTGAAACTGTATCTGTGTTTGATATGGAGCCAACAGGAAAACCTCAGGAAAATCATTTAACTAATTAAGTCCAATCCACCAAATGTCTACATTTAATACTGCATGTAAGGAATACATTTTGCTATGGCTGCAACATAGCTTAAAATATCTTGAGCTCACAAGAGGTATGAGGAGGAGGGGGATGTCTCGGCTCGTCTTCCTCCCCTCTTCCCCTTAAGGCTTCATTGTTCCCAGGGAATTGTGCGGAGGTGTCTTGAGCTCCATGATGTGCCAAATGTTTCCTTCCTCTAGCTGCAGCTTCATTGTTGCATGTTATCCTCTCTGTCTGCATGCAGAAATGGCAGAAAGCATTCGTGGCTCTCAGGTTTAGTGTCCTGACCGGAGAATGCATAGATGGTGAGTTTTCTTCCACCGCTGGACCTGCAGAGACGACGAGAATCCTGATTTCAATCCATAAAGAAATGAGAAGTTTTTGACAAACAAGGATGAATGTAATGTTTTAACCAGTGGATTACACACACCTACACACATTTCTGTAAGATTTTTAATGCACTTACCTATTCTCATAGTTACAGTTGCAGGGGGACAGATTAATGAATCATTAGGTTTTAGTCAAAGTGTTTTCCATCAAGCTGCGCTGCAGCAGCTCACAAGGCATCAGACGGCAGACTCGCTAAATTTCACTTCCAAATGAAAAGGAAAAGGACACCAGCAGAGCTTCCTGGAGGAGAGACTGACGGATGAAAAACAGACTCCAGTTGGTTGATGTATTTTTGGGAATAAAAACTGATGAAAGGAAATGTGTGCAGCACGATGGAAAGGACAAATTGGATATTGGGGATGTAGACACAGAGGGAATTGTTTGTGTTGCTGTGTGTGAGCCGTCAGCGATGTCAGCGTTGGCCTCAGTGAGCGTGACCGACAGCTATCCACTCTGCAGCTGCAGGCGCAGCCCTTTAATTGGCCTAACACAGTTAGCCACTGGCAGGATGATCCACTTACAACACACGGGAAGGACTTCACTGTCAGGGCGAGAAAAACGCTGAGTTCAAGGTCTTTACCAAGCCGTATGCTAGTTCTGGTCTTTAGATGCTTCTTCAAGTTCAGTCATTTTAAACAGAACCAGACAAATTAACAGAAAAAATGAAGTGCAGTGTTGAAATAACATGGAATGCAAAGGCATTTGTAGGCCTTGAACTTCGGCATATTTTATTGGTGTTTTACCTGACAGACGCAGAAAAAGAGGAAAAGGATTAGGGCCACTGGGAGAAAAATAGATGTTTTTTTTTCTGGAACTAATCGGCTTGTTTAACTGCAAACTGCAGCCACTTTCCTTTGTGATGCTTCTTGTTCTGGTTCTGCTGGTTTTGACTGCAGCTAACGTCTCTGAAGCATATCCTCATCCTCTCCTTCAAATTTTGATCAGAGCCTTAAAAATGTAATTCCTTCATGTTACAACAGCCCAGGTCATCGTTAGATTCATATTATTGGTTCTCCAATAAGGAACCATAATGAGATCAGCTCCGACCTGTTCTCATTGAGCTGCTGTCACAGAAAGCCTTTGGGTAGCACAGGCAGCCGTTCTAAAGCTTTGTGTCCGTTTAAGACGGATATTGAGGCAGAGGTATCTATTTTAACTGCCAGTGTGATGGTTTATTGAGAGGGCAGCTGAGGGCGTTGGGAGGTAAGAAAGGAGATGGAGTAGTTAAATGGCAGAGCAGAGCAGCTGGGTGGCAGATATGGACTCAGTGTAAAAAGAGCTGCTCACTGTAGGCCACTAAAGAGATGCCCTGCTGTTATTACGGGCTGAGTTTTGCAGTGCATAATTATGGAGCTTTGGTGAATGAAATGTACATATTTGATGGAAATAAAACTCTATTTCAGGAATTGTTTACACTAGGGGAACACTGATCCCGATTACCGATCTTTAAAAAGTCTGACCTGCTGATTCCAATTTTGGATAATACCAATTATTTTCATCTGAAATGTTGCTAATTTCAGATTTTCTTGCTGAGTTGGTAACAGTGGGTGACTATTCCTTCCTGCTTTTGGAGCGGGATCCGATCCACATGGTGTTCATATATGTATTTAAAGTGAACCAGAGTAAGAGTTCACTTCAACCAAACCCAGACTGAGGTTTGTAGGCGGACTCTACAGATCAGAGTTTGATTACGCGTTCACACCTCCCCAAACAAACCCAACTTTCTCAAAAAACGGGTTGGAGTTCAGTTAAGACAGGCTCAACATGGCTGGTGGGAATGCATAGAAATTTATGTGATTAATAAATCAACATCAGCACATTAAAGTCCGTCCCTAGCTTATTTATTTATAAGCACATTGTATACTACATATACTGTTAGGGTGTGAAAACTTTGATGTAAGTAGAAAGACAACGGCACTAAAATTCAACAATAAACTTTAGTCTCATAAAAGGATTTTTCTTTCTTATACTGACTTCAAGGGAAGATTAGACTCCAGTGTGGACGGGCTTCGTATTTTGAGGAGAATGCCTGCTGATTTCTGCCTTCAACCCACTGGAAACCTTTGATAGCACAGCCACCCTGCTGGTAGGTAAGCAAGATGTGAAGAAACATCCTCTGTGAAATCCAAAGCATGTTTTCATGGTGGGGAAGCAGTGAGTGATGGAGACTTAGCTTAGCAGCAAATGAGGCCATGTTGTGACAAACATCCTGTTGAAAACTTCTTTCTGCTTTGTAGACATTGAAACAAAGAGAAGTTAAGACAGTGATGATGATCACATGAGACTAACTGATAAAGAGGGTTTTTCTTGACAATGCCCCGCGGATCATAAAGTGATGGTATATTATTCTGTAATCTTGCTGAAGTTGTGAATCTATTGATCTTACATGAGTTCAGATCTGTGTGTTGTTATTATAATGTGAACTCATTGGTTTGGCTTTAAGTTTTGGTTCACAGATATTCAGGCAAACTAAAGTAAGATCTGAGCTAACACCAGTAAGGAACTCTTTTTACTGATGGCATGAAGTTAGCTTTAATGTGAGATGTAGAATCTCCAGGCTGGTTTTGTTACAGCATCACCTTGATCACAAAACTAAACCACCGCTGAAGTAAAATACCACATAAAACTCAGTGAGATTGTACAAAGGGTAAAATAAAGATGATTTATAAAATAAACATGTCTCGCTGTTAACCCATGCTACTACTAGCCTGCTAACCAGTCAGGCTATTAGCTTGGTTAACTAGCAGGTGTTGTTTAACACACATCCCTCTATAATTTCTAAGCTTGCTGACTGTATTTTTTTAAAGAGTTTCCCTTGTGATGGAGTTTTAGCTTCTCTCCCATGACTTTGAGGTTTTTCCAGGAAAACTTTAGAAATCTTAATGAAATTCTCCCCAAAACCTTTTCTGGCATTTTATTAAAATAAATTCAAACCAAAGAGTTTGAATTTGATGGAAAATCCATCCCAATTGTTTTGTAGCTGCAGAATTTAAGATCATGTTTTAACTCAGAATTGAAGCCCAGCTCATGTTTAGTTGCCAGAACTTGATGTTTTCTGGGCTACTTATTCAAACTTGAAATGCAGAATAGATTTTGTAGCAGACATTCCCGTCTCCAGACCTTGAGAGCTACTATCCTGTACCCTGTTCATGCATCCCTTTTCCTGCCTTCCTGAATAAAATGGCTGAATTTCCTCATCAGCATCATTCAGCTCTGCAGAAGCTGGAAATGAGCCTCTCATTATCTCTGCAGGATTGGACTTGGCCAATCTTTTTGGTACAAAAAACTCTTCCCAGATTTTTGAGTGTTTCTGTTTTTTAAAATTCTTTTCATAAAGAAAGCAGCATCATGAGTCAATGTGCGCCTTTAGCAAATTTTTTTATTTTTCCTTTTTAATTAAGACAGTTGGAACCTTCAACTTCCCAAACAGGAAAGTTCACTTGCTAGACATTTTGGAAACTTAATAACAGGAACCGCTCGTTCAGAATGTTTCAGCACATTTTGTCAATTTATGCGTATTAGTTGGCACCTTTATCAAATTTTGGACTCACTTCGGGCCGTGACGGAACAGATTACCGGGATAGTTTTATCAGAAGTGCTTGTGCTTCCCCACACTATATTAAATTATATTAATTATAATTTAATATAATTACATAGTATCATATTTTTTGAAGCATGTCTTACATCGCTGACTTGGGGTAGCCCTGAACTCGGAGGATTCTCACCAAAGTCGATCTCAAACCCAGTATGACCGGCTCGCATATAAACATGCTGCAGAAATTCTGATCAGGCGCCAATCTGCTCTCCAACAGTTCAGGATGGAAATGCAGAGAAATGCTCTGTTATTGGACTGTCTTGTAACAGCGCATACTAATTAGCAAATCTCTTTATTTTGAATAAGGAGATTTATTCAATAATATCCAGTTTATCTGGAATGCAGATAAACTGGATATGATATCATTTCTATTTTCTAAGATAAATGACACCCAGCGTGAATGGCAGAGCGCTCTGGGCCAAATGAACACTAGAGGTGGGCAGGTTGATCCACAATATCAATATTACTGACACCAAGTTATATAGATATTGGATAGATACTAGAGTGGTTAGATCAGAAGTTTAATGATAAATCAAAATTAAATAACAGAAAGTATTGGCATCAGTATTGGCGATACTGGTCCTATATTTATTTGGTATTGGATCAATACTAAAATACGCAGTACCACACACCTCTAACAAACACTTGACTGTCTATCAGTCACTGTGATCCTTCTGTTGCAGAAAAGAGCTGCTTGTGGTCTGGTTTGTAAAATGTTCCCCATACAGCCAACGAGTCCAGAATCAGAAAACATCAGAGTAGATCATCCATGTTTGGATTCCTTTTGAAACTTCTCATTCAAAATCACGTCTTTATCAGAGTTTCAGCCCCGTTAAAACGCTAAACTGAGTCACTGATGATCAACTCATTTATTTGTGTCACATTAGTGACATTAGTTTTTACTTTACTAACTAAAGTGGCCATGGGCAACATGACCGACTGAGCAGACTGGAAGCCTTTTAAAGAGACGGAGATGAGCGTCTGTATGTTTTCAGACGGTGTGTAATTGTCCGTGCCTCGTGCTGCAGCGGCTCCCAGAGTGGTCTTGGATATTATGGTTGCCATTTCGGAAAACAAACCAACACGAGAGCATTCAGTGAGGAAATTTCATCTTCACAGAAGCTGTCAACACGGCACAATTTTATTACTCTGTTTGCATCTCACCAAGCAGCATCCAGTTTATTTTTAATCTCACCACTCTATTTTTGTGGGGTTTTTTATGCTCCAGTGGTTTCAATGGACTTTTAAACAAGAATTTGGAAACAATTTCTGTTTGTGTTTCAAAATTGCCATAATTTCAAGATAATTCAAGTTGCTGCACAACGACTGTGGTGTGAAAAAAGATTCAAACCACCAAATTGTATGTACTACAGATTAATGGGATTTCCTGCAATAGCCCAACATTAATTGCTACATGGTGTGTCTTAGTCAGGACCTTCTGCAGGTCAGTTGTGGTATGTCTACCAGTGTTGCACATCAAAAACTGAATATTTCTTCTTTATGAAACAGCTGAAACTTTGTCAGAATAGATGGAGAGTTTTAACGTTGATTTTCAAGTCCTGTCTCACATTTTTTATCTTTTGTTTTGGATAAAATATTTGATTGATTTGGACTTTGATTAGGTCATTGTGAAACATTCATCTGTTTCCATTCCATTCCAACTCTTTTGCAACATTTAAAGGTTTTCCACCAGGATTGTCCTGCATTGAGTTCCGTCATTCACTGTTTCAAAAACTGTTGCAAAAATATATATATATATATATATATATATATATATATATAAATCAGTCATGTTTTCATCTACTGCCTTAGAGCCAACCAACAAAAGCGTAATTTTGGCAATTGTTGATGCTACGTATGGCTGTAATAAACCAGATGTAGAGACTGCAAACTAAAATACACCACACATCTAAGAACAGTGGAGCGCCTTCCCTTCCAATGTCAACCAAAAGACTTTTATAAAATCGAGGAAGTCATTTTGAATTTTGTCATTTCCATCAATGCAATACTTTAAAATGTGCATAAAAACATGAATGGAAACATGCCTATATTCCATTAATTGGTATCAGAGTACAGGCGGCTGATTAGCATGCCACACTTTTCTTTTGGAAGAAAAACTTCCACTTCACAGCTCCGCTGTACATTATGTAAGTCTAGCTCATAAAATCCTAACTAAATGCAATAAAGTTTGTATTGTACTTTGACACAATGTGAAAAAGTTCACAAAAACTGCAAGTGCGACTATTTCCTGAAATGAAAGAGCATCATAGATATAGTGTTGTTGTTTGGGGTCACAGTGAGGGGGAGAGTCTGCAACGTTAACCACAGTGTGGGATAGAAAAGAAGAGGCAGTCATGGATCAGCTGAAGAAAACTGCCGGCTCTGATTCCTGCGATGACACATGTTGTCACAGTGTGAAGAAAACATGTCATTTCTAGATCAAAATACAAAACCTCGCTGTTATTTCTGCCCTAGAGCCGAGAATCCACCCAGATCTAGATCCACATCAGGAAGGTGCTGATACAGTCACATGATACTAATATTGATCCCAAATCATTTCCTTTTGCTTCTCCTGTACGTTTTATGGAAATAAACCCAGAGACTTGTAGAACAGTATCTGAACATGTCAGATTTTCCAGTGTTTGTAGAGATGATCACATCTCAGTTTTAATAGTTTCACAGAGAAAAGGCTGAAACCTTTACAGAAGAGAGCTGAAAGGAAAAATCTGTGAAAGAAGAGCAAAAATAGCATCTAATAGTGAGCCAGCTAATGACAGACAAATCATAATTAGAATGCGTAGGAGGGATATATTTTCCAGGGTATCAGCAGAGCTGCTTGTTGAAATTTACAGCTTCTCGGTTTAAAGGTTAGGGATGCATTAAATATGAAGCATTGTGTTTACCACCATGAGCTAATAGAGCAGATTAAATTTCATTTAGACCAACATTGTGGCAGAAGGTTGAAAGAATGGTCTCTGCAGACATTATTCTCAAATGTATGTTTGCACTTCCCTCTGCAGTCACCTTGAGTAACAACATGGTTGGGTGTAATGAATTGCAGTATGAAATTTGAGATGATCTAATGAATATTAATATGGATGCAGCACAGAGAGGCTGGGGAGTGGAGTTGGTGAACCGGGGAGGTAGGTATCCACCGCACCTGATTCCAAAAGGTATTTCAGACAAAGGGCAGTGAGACCTTTAACTCCACTTCTATTTGTTCTGCTTTCTTCTATTAAATTGGTGTGAGTCATAATTCAAAGCTGCTTTCTTATGTATGTGAAGCCCAGATCCCTCATGCTCTGGTTCGGTCAGGAATACCAAATTATTGAGCTTGTGCTGCCTCATCATACGGAGCCTTCAGCCGCACACTGGGCTCCACTTGTTAAAATGGATGAAGACTGTGTTGAAAGAAGTGAATGTGAAGGACAGTCCCTTCCCCAGACCGCCCCTCTAATGCGTTCCTCCGCGTTAGCATTCTGTGCAGCGAGCAGCGGCTCTTTGCTTCCACCTGTGATGTGGCAGGAATACCACAGTGGAGACAGAGAGGAGCCGAGCGGGAAAATAAAACTCCTGAAGGCCGGCAGAGTTAGTCCAGGTTCCTGGTGACTGCAGACAGAGAGACAGACAGAAAAGGAGCGCATAGTTTCACAGTGAGCCGCATCGAATGAACTTGGCTGGTTGATTTGAAGGTCATGTATTGAGTGGGATCATCATATAATAATTGCGTTGTCATCTACTGTCAGTTTGACTCTCCAGGATTGTTACACACTAAATATAATGATTCACAGCTGCAGTTGAAATATAAAAACTGTAATATTGCAATTGCAAAAATCTGGTTGCATTGAACATTCTGTTGGTGATGATATGAAGTACCGTATTTTCTGGACTATAAGTCGCAGTTTTTTTCATAGTTTGGCAGGGGGTGCGACTTATACTCCGGAGCGACTTATGTGTGGAGATTTACACATCATTATATCATATCACATGTTATTTTCACACTAAACCGCAAGAGGGCGCTCTAGGCCTGTGTTATTCTACCTTCGGAGAGGTAGAGGAAGTTAGCCGAGCTGTTTACAAGCGACACGGAGGACAAGAGACACGGATGGATATTTTTATTGCCTTTCAAGAAGACATGTCTGTTCTTGGTGTTGGATTTTATCAAATAAATTTCCCTCAAAAAATGCTACTTATACTCCGGTGCGACTTATATATGGATTTTTCTTCTTTATTATGCATTTTATGGCTGGTGCGACTTATAGTCCGGAGCGACTTATAGTCCGGAAAATACGGTATATTATGTTCGCTCTCTATATTCTGTGTGCTTTTATTTTTTTTTATTTCTGATTCTTGGACAAAATCCAAAGGCCATTAGTTAAACTTTAGTGTGGCACATAAAATATGGAAATATGTGGCTTGAATTATTGGAGGTCCTCTGGACAGATGATCACTGATCATTCAAAGCTTGGTCAAGTTGAGACATTGTCTCAATTTATCTTATCTGAATTTGTTTGTTCTGTCTTAGAAAATCATAGTAGAATGTCAGAAATGGCATTGAATAACTTTTATTGTTAATATAAAAAAAATAATAATATCACTGTAAAACATTCTAAATTCCAGCTGAATGTGTTGTTATCCAGTCCAATGTGATCCTTTTTTTCCAGAGGTTCCAAAGACAGACAAGAGTTTTGAGGAGCGCCTCATTTTCAAAACATTCATCTTGAAGTTTGTCAACGCCTTCACACCCATCGTCTACCTGGCTTTCTTCAGAGGACGGTAAAACAACACCCTCTCCTGCTTCCTTGTTTTGGCTCTTATTTCTAACTGGTGGTTTAATTCAACTTAAAGCATTACAGCATCAACACCAGACTGGATTCCCTCTTCATCCTAAAGTGTCTGATTGATGCTTGTTTTGTCCACAGACTGGTTGGGAGTCCTGGAAAGTATCTGTATGTGGTTGGCTCCTACAGGATGGAGGAGGTAATTCACTTTATCCACATGGTGTGTGTGGTAATGATTATACTAAATGGAGTAACAATCAGATTTGTTCTTCATCTCCTTCCTGCTGTTGCAGATTTTAACTCTTGAGTCTCATGAATTAGATGAACAACAGTTTTATCAACATTCAGTGAGGTGTGGAGTCATGACTGCTTTCGACTTGTGTCACCAATTTAATGACTACAGGCTAAGCTTGGTAAAACCACAAAGGACTTTGAACTTACAGTGTGGACAAAAAGTATTCACCCTGTTGGATTTTTAACACTTCTATTGCCTTTCTAAAAATCAATGATGGGGAAAAAAATTGGAAGACAGCTTTTTCAACAATAAGACAAAAAAAAATCTTCAGTGTCAAAGTGAAAACTGATTTCTACGGAGCCCCCTTGGGGACATGGTGGATGTTTTTTCTTTTGCATTCCCTCACAATATTTTTGCGTTCCCTTTCAATAATGTACTGATCAGTTCATGCTGCATAATTGAATACTGAAAGTCTTTTACGGTGGCCATCGTACTTTCTGCTATAGTATAAGGTTTTTCCATGTATGTTAATACCTCGTTTGTGAGATCTAAAGTTTTATATATTTTTCTGTAGGATAGAAATGCACCACAAACCTATGTGCAAAATGCAAAAGCAAAACAGGTCAAACATGGACTTTCCATCTCTTTCCATCCCTTCTTAAATATAAACAGAATCCTTCCATAAGAAAGTTTCTGTTTATCACCCTCTGAGCTATTTTCCAAAACTTATTGTGAGGTATCACAAAATAAATTTTTTACCCCATGTCCCCTGGGGAGCTCCGTAGATTTTACAAAATAGTTGATGAAAATTAAAAATATGTTGCATAAAATGAGTTATTATAGAAGCAATAAAAGAGTAAGGAGCTTCCTGTGTGGCACTAATCAGCCACCCTGAGGAGACTGGATCACTGTTGCTTTGTTTGCTTCTCTGCTTTTGTAATTCACTGTGAGATAAAGTTTTTCTCTGCTGTTTGGTTCTGACTCGTCCCTTTGCTCAGTGTGCTCATGCAGGCTGTCTCATGGAGCTGTGCATACAGCTGTGCATCACCATGCTGGGCAAGCAGCTCATCCAGAACAACCTCTTTGAGATTGGCATACCGTGAGTACACTTCCACCTGAGACGCACTGAACACCAGCATAACAGCACATCCTCCCAGGTCACAGTGTGTGGGCTGAGCAAATCACAGAATACATTATGCACACCTACTCAGCTGTACTTACAGAAGTCATTTGAATGTCTGCTTTTCAGACACCAGTATTCAGAATAATTGCAAAAGCAAATCTATAAAAGTAATCTGACTGACGCTACATGAAAACTAGCCGACAACCTGCAGACAAAACATGACATGTGTCCACATTGTTTTCTCCTGGGATATTTTTAGATTCTTTATTTTTCTTTATTTCTCTAGAGAACAATTAAAACAAGTTTCAAAAGCTTTTATTGGGAAGTCACTCACACATGTACACCCCATCATACATGGATGTGCAGATTGGCAGATAAGCTATTAATGCCTTGCCAAAGGGCAGATCAACATGTGGCAGGAGGAATTAGACAATAATTTTTGAGCACATCAGCTCCTCTTCTCTACTGATGTCTGATCAGACTGAGTGTTTTCAGACTCACAGCTCCACCTCCCTTAGTAAAACACTACTTGAACAAAGTTAGCTGATAACTTTTCAATATTCTAAATTTTCAACCAACAAAGATTACAAAGTCTGACAGATGTATAACTGCAAACACACTGTTAATATTGACATTTGACATAAGACAAAATCTGATCACATTTGATTCCAGTTTCTTTCCTCCTGTTTCCTCCATGGTCCATTAGAAAGCAATCTCCTCCTCAGATTTTAATGGGATTTATTTCTTTATGGCCACCATCAGTCAACATAATCCCCAGAGTTTGATTCTGACATTTTTCTTTTTCTGCTTTGTGAAACGACTTGCTCCTGTGACGAGATGTGGGGTTTTATAACTGATTCAATGAATAATGATATTCATGCAGCAGGTTTTAATTGGTTTGACAACCAATTAATTCCTAATCAGGAATTACATATGTAATATTTAATGTGTAATATAGGGATTACATATTAGATATGCCATGCAAAAGATCTGCTGGAACCAGTCTGTTATTAGGAACGTTGTGTACCGTCTGGTCACCTTTAAAAGCTCTGACCTTTTCCTTAGCTCTCACTATGCATCCTCAGACTGTTGGCCTCCAGCCTGAGGAGGAGTGTTGAACTTCTATCATGGTTTGTTCAGGAAGCTAAAGAAACTTCTCCGGAAAAGGAAGTCAGAACTGACCTCCAAGCAAGAAGAGGAGCTCCACAAGACTCTGAAGAGCTATGAGAAGGATCATGTCCTGGGTCCTTTTGCTGGCATCAACCCTGAGTACATGGAGATGAGTGAGTATATATATATTTGGAATTTTAGATTTTACATGTCTTTGTTAAGATCAAAGTGTATCTAAAGTCTTTTTTGTTTGCTCAAGCCAGAGCAGAAAAGCTGATTGTGTTTCATTAAATGTCTTTATTTGGACTCGTAGTCAAAGTAAATATTGACTCTAATCTAATCATCATATTGTTCAGTCTCAGATGCAAAATGTTCTGATTTCTTCAGAATGAGAAGTTTACCTACATTTCCTTGGTATTTGTTAGCCTTGCCTCTGAGCTGAATGAATTTGCTCAAACATTTTGGGTTTCCTTCCAGAAGGTATTTGCTGGGTTCTTTCCTCCGGATGGAACTGGAAGAAATCGATCAACTTTGGAGACCAACTTGCTCACAAATCAGTTTTCAACTCATATGACAAATTTTAATGAGATTGATCAGGGCTCTATGACCACTACAATCTATTCATTTTGTTGTACTTTACTTCCAATTTCCATTTACAAAATCTGTTGACGTTGTTTTTAACCCATTCGTTCCTAGACTTTTAACTTTCTGACTTATGGCTTAAGAATTTTTCAGTTTTTCCACATTATGTTTTTTTCTCATCATGCCATCCATTCAGAGGCGGTCCTAGCCTGTTTGGTGAACTACCTTCCCGGTGCTGTTCTGTTTTTATACAGTAAATGTACAGTTTCAACATTAAATGTGTTGGACTAAATATTCCAGAGCATCAATATAGTTTCCACTTGGAAGTTGTTCAATGAGTCCAGGGTTCCTGATCATTCGTGTTTCATATTTAAAATAAGAAAGTTTAACATAACACCTTTCAGTCAGCAGCTAGAAGGAGTCAAGTCTACAGGAAGCTGGAGCATCAACATTTCTGTGAAGAAGTTCTTCTGCAGGCAGATGTTTCTGCTGGAGTACTAGATCAGTTCTGCTGTGAAAACACTTTCCATGATGAACATTTAGCTAAATGTTTATGACAACCCACCGGTTCAGAACCTTGAGATCAAGACACCTTAAAGAGACAGTACAGCCAACCTTGGATCCATCGCTTTATGTCAGACTCTCAGAGCTGGAGTGAGACTCAGTTATGTCATTGTTTCAATGCTGGGGCCTCTTCTTTTTTCATTGTCTCTGACAGCGCTGAATAATCCATGCAGGAAAACTTTGCAGTATATAGGAACATAGAACATGTGCTCAGATTTCCTCTACCTAAAAACAAAACCACAGCATAAATTGACACCAGTCGTTGTTTTACACTGAATCAGCCTCACAGTCATATTATCGAGCCTTTTTCCAGGTTATTGTAAGCTCTAGATGGGAAATTAATGTGAGATTAAAGCGGAGCTTTTTAGCTGCTTGTTTTTTCTATCCAGTGTTGTTCAGATTGAGCGGGATTAAGATGAAATAATCCTCAGGATGTCTGAAGTCGTAATCCTTTTGTTCATTCTAAAAATATCCTCCTTGTTTTTAGATGTGAATATTCACTTTTTCTGTTTTTACAGTAAACAGAATCTGTCAAACAGAACCTTTAGGTTTACTTTATCTAATGATTTCAGACCTGATGACATTTGTGTCCTTTTTCTATAGCTTGCATGTTACCCAGATTGCTGCTGACAGGCCTGTGGCCCACAGTACCCGTCTCTTCCACTTCCTGTCTACAGTTTTAGAGTAATATCTGAAAATGACAATTTGGACATTTCACCCATCATTTGTCTCCTCAGTTATCCAGTTTGGCATGGTGACTCTCTTCGTGGCCTCCTTCCCTCTGGCGCCGCTCTTTGCTCTTCTGAATAACATCATTGAAATCCGCCTGGATGCCAAGAAGTTTGTGTCGGAGCTTCGGAGGCCCATTGCAGCCAAAGCCAAGGACATTGGTACGTTTCTGAAACATCAGCTGACTATGAGGCGGGAATCAGTACTAACAGGGGTTCATGTTGTATATGCAGTTTGACTGTAATATTAAATAGTATCCATCAGAAACATATCTGGTCTTATATGCATGTTTATTTAAGCAGATTGGACAGATTGAGAGTAAGCTGCCCAGGGTTCAAAAATTCTTTATAGATTCTTTAAAGAATGTTATCTATTCTTTATAGATAACAACTAACACCAACAACCGTAATCTTATGTAACTTTGATTTGTGGAGGGCAAACAATTAACTGAAACAGTCTAAATATCCATCTACTGGATGTCATAGTTTATGTTTGTGGACCATTGAGTGCAGAAAGCATTTAACAGTAAGGAAAGTAAAGGACAGTACTTCAGGAATTAAGACAGAAACGTCCTCTGATGTCCACCAGGGGAGCTCTTCTGTGTCATCTGCAAAGAAAAAACATTAGATATCTTCGTATCTAGAAATTTGACTGAAATATTGATGTGCATATCCATTTCTGAAATTGACTGACTTTGTAATGCCATGAAGCTTCACCATTCATCCTGGCGATTAGTTCATCTGATGTCTGATGAAGACCTGTCTGTCATATATTACCCAACCAGAAGTTTTACTCATATAAGTGCAGCGATACCCATAATTAAATTATTCAACTAAAAGTAAAAATAAATAATCAAGGATGATACGTATGATATGCATTATGAGAACACTTAATTTCCGTCTGAGGGAAATAAAAAAAAAAAAAGTTTTACTCATTTTGAATGAGTAAAACCTAGAATTCCACATAATTCTAGGAGTAATACTAATTTTCTGAAGGGTTATTAAAATGATAAAATAGTTGAAATAGGATCCTCAGTTCCCCAGCTTTCTAGCATCATGTTCATTCTCCAGTCTGATGCAGAGGGTACTTCCACCATCTAGTTGTGAGTTTTCTATGCGTGCTGTTTGCAGCTGAGTGACGGTTCTTACTTTCTCCAGGTATCTGGTACAACCTGCTGAGGGGCCTCAGCAAGGTGGCCGTCATTGTAAATGTAAGTCTTACTTTTCTTTATTGGTGAAGTTTATGCTGCACTTTGGTTTTAATTTGGATAACGCTTTCCTGCGATGCATATGATGGTTCTCCTAGAAATGAATCTTGCCATCAAACTCTTTGCGGTATTAATGGAGGCTGCTCATTGAAACAGCAAAGTAGCTACAGAGCGTTTCTCTTTCCCAGGCTTTTGTCATCGCCTTCACATCTGACTTTGTCCCTCGGCTCGTCTACCAGTACACCTACAGTCCTGATGGGACTATGCATGGCTTTGTCAACCACACGCTGTCATATTTCAACGTCAGTGACTTTCAGAAGGGTACAGAACCAAGTATCCCTAAGTTCGATGTAAAGATATGCAGGTAAGGTCTCACAATATCAACCTTCCTTTAGACAGAAGTCCAGTTCCCCACCGCTAGTTGTTTTTAAAGGGGAACCAGTGGAGGATGTTGAGTGTTATAAGAACCTGGCTGACAGGATTACTGGTAGTAAATGACCTGATTTAACAGAGGCATTCCCTGTTCCCCTCTTCAGTCACTTCATGACGAGTTTGAGGAATGAGATTCAGAACCTGTCAACAGATGGAAAGTCTTCCATTACTCAGATTATTATTCCGATAAATTCAAAATGAGCTTATTTTTTTTATTATTTTTAACCAATATTTGTACTGATCATTTTCCCTGAAGTTTTCTTCACGTTGTTGTAGAGTGATTGTTTCTGCTTTATGGTTTTCATCTTGCTGCAAGGAAAATTTTGCTATGGTGACAATAATGAAGAGATTCCAATGCTTTCAAACAGGGCGTGAAACCTTCAGTAATTCACTGTGTTTTTGCTTGTGTAGGTATAAGGATTACAGAGAGCCTCCCTGGTCCAACACACCGTATGAACTGTCCAAGGAGTTCTGGGCCATTCTGGCCGTCCGCCTCGCCTTTGTTATCGTCTTCCAGGTTTGGAACACATGAATAATGCCATCAGTGCATATGCAGCAGGCTTTCAAAAAGCCAATTTCCTCACTAATGTCATTCATATTTAATGTAAGCAAATAAAACCAGTCAATTACAAGGTGTTTACAGCTTCCAAAGAACACAGAATGATTAAGTTGCATGTATTAGAAAAGCCTTCTCAGGCTGTAGACTGTAGGAGTAACCAGGACATTGCAGATTTCCTTATCTTTTAAATGAGCAGAGTGGGCTGAACATAATAGTGCAGATTCCAGACTGAGATGCTTTTCAGAGGAAAAACCTCACAGTGAATAGAAACCCAGCTAAATGATAAAAGTTAAACATTTTTATTGGTAAATTGTACTATTTTTTACATTTCTTAAATATATTCTCACTATTCTTGTTGCCATGGTGGCGCCCTGTTTGGCTGCGGCTGCAACAGCTCCTGAAAACATTGAACTTATAAGGCATCAAAAGACATTTATAGAGACTAATACAACAGAAAACCTCCGGTATAATAATGCCGGGGTAATATATGATCGTCAGTGTATCTAAAATCTATGCATATCCTGCATACTACAGACAGAGAACACTGAAATTCTGGAAACTCTGGACAACCTAGGACTGTTATGCCAGCCAGACCCAGTGGCTAATGAAGTAGTGAATGCCACCACCAGCCAGCTCCGCACCTGGAGGAGACTCTGCAAGCGCGGCAGCCAGGGAGGACTGATGGAAAGGCATCAGGACAATCACAGACTACAAGGTTGCTCCTTTGTCTTGTGAGGATGGTGCAGACTTCCTGAATCCACTTTGGTCATTTTGAAGCCCTCAACTACACTGCTGTGATAAAATCCACTCCTCAACCAGGTGAACAGATACTCAGTTTGGAGACAGCTGATGTTTTGAGGACCTTGAGAAGATGCTTTATGCATATTGAGTGTTGATAACATACAAGGTCTGGTTCTCACGAACTGTGCTGACCAGCTGGCTCACATCCTCACTGGCATCTCGCAAAGCTGTGCTGTCATTCCATTCTGCTTCAAGACGGCCATCATCATTCCAGTGCCCAAAAAACCCACGATTTCATCACTGAATGACTATCTCCCTGTTGCACTCACTCCCATCATGATAAAGTGTTTTGAGAGGCTGGTGAAGGATCACATCATCTCAAAACTTCCCTCCTGTTTTGATCCGCTCCAGTTTGCCTACCGCTCCAACTGCTGCACAGAGGACGCTGTTTCCACCACACGGCACCTGAGCCTAAAACATCTGGAGGGGAAGAATACTCATGTGCGAAGGCTGTTTCTGGACTTCGGCTCAGCATTCAACACAATCATCCCCCGGCACCTGGTGAGCAAACCAGCTCCCCTTGGGCTCAACACCCCCTTGTGCAAGTCTGTGAGGGTTGGGAAAAATACTTCAAGGGTCATCTCCCTCAGCACTGACTCCCCCTTTCTGTGTACTGATCCCGCTGCTCTTCACCCTGATGACCCATTAGGAACCACATCATTAAGTATGCAGACAATACAACAGTGGTGGGTCTCATCAGGGACAACAATGAACTGACCTACAGAGAGGAGGTGACACATCTGGAGGACTGATGTGACGCAAACCATCTAATCCTGAATGTCAACAAAATAAAAGAAACTGTTGTTGATTTCAGGAAAAATCAGCCAAGTCACATCCCTTATTATCAATGATGCTGCAGTGGAGCAAGTCAGGACATACAGATCTCTGACACTTTGGCCTGGTCCCTCCAAACCTCTGGTCTGGTGAAGTAAGCTTAGCAACGTCTGCACTCTTTACGTCGGATGAGAAGAGAAAACCTTCCTCCTCCCATCCTCACCACTTTCTACAGAGAAACAATAGAGAGTATACTCACCAGCAGCTGCATCTCTGCATGGTTTGGAGCATGAAACACCTGTGACTGGCAACGTGTAGAGAGTTTGGTGAGGACAGCTAAGAAAATCATTGGGACTTGACTTCCTTCCATCCTTGACACCGCTCACTGTCACCGCCTGTCCAGGACTCGGCCGATTATAAAAGACCCCTTTTACCCTCAGTATCGTCTGTTCTCCCTGCTGCTTTCTGGAAAAAGTTTCATCAGCTTCAAATGCAGAACAACCAGATTCTATAACAGCTTAATCCGTCATGCCATAAGACTAATAAACTTCCATTAGTTTAATCTTTTATTATATATATTTATATTAATACTTTTATTATTACTTATTTATTTTATTATTGGAGCCTTGTAACAAATTTTTTTTCAATATGTACATTTTTAAACGTACAATTGAATGACAATAAACTCTATGTCTATTAATGCTGCTGTTACAGTCATACAGGTATCTCACTTCATTCATCATAGAACTCACACCAACACACTCCCTTCTGGATGATGTAATGTTTGGTTTTAGCTTTTTAAAGCAGGAGTATCTTCCAAATGACACCTGGTGTTACTGTGAAATGACCTGGATAGAAAAGCTGTGAACAGCTTTAAAACAGTAAGAAATGAAAAGATGCAGTAAGGACAAAGAAGAATAAAATGTGTTCTTGGGACAGCAGAACACATTTTGGCTCAAGTTTAAATTTTTTAAGCAAAATTTGTTTTTTTAGCAAGTATTTTTTGAATGACATAAAACAAATCAAACACATGATTGTTTGGCTGCAGGAGAAGACGTATGCCTTTACTGAAAGTAGAAGAACAGTTTTACACTTTGAAGTCCATCAGGTAAATTTGAGCAATGAAATCCAACAAATTCAAAAACTCAATATTTTATCCATAAATTGGACCCAAACGGGCCTCTATGATCATAAACTATACTTGTAAAAGAGTTCAGTGCAGTTTTTTTCACAAAAATGTCTTATACATCATACTACATGTATGTAATCATGTCAAAACCAGGGAGAATACAAATTTTCCCTCTTCAAATGTTCATAATTCTTCAGTTGTTAAAAGACTGATGGCTACATAATATATATCACATTTTATTACCATTCATGTCTTCGTTGGTGTGTTTGCTTTCTTCTTTAAAATAGCAAACCTTTGTAATAAAAGAAGGAATTAAGCATAAGTTTAATGGATAGATTTTACTATGACCCATGAGTTTATTAATGGGTGATTGTAAACAGTTTAAGTTTGGGTTCATTTTTTTATTGGCTTATATATCAATCTCTGGAAACTTGTGACATACTGTATAAGGCCTGAGAAATTAAGGCCTGTAAAAATTAATTCATTAGGAATAAACATTAATATAAAAACGATGTGTCACTGCAACAGTCTCAGAGAGAAAAGCCCTTCAGAGGGTCATCAGGTCAGCCAGTCTAACTCTTCAGAAAAACTCTACTGGAGAATCACTAAAGGTCTCATCTCACTATTCACAAGAAGTGGACTTCACTAAGGGCATCATAGTGACATATTTGCTAAAATGTTCATTTCAGAACTTTCACATTGACTTTATTTGTCTTGCATGTAGTCTGTGGCAGCTTTAATATTGGGTCTTGCTAAGAAACCTGAAATATTTTCAGTGATGTAAACTCTGGTGTTTGTGTTCATGCAGAACGTGGTAATGCTCATGAGCGACTTTGTGGACTGGCTCATCCCGGACATCCCCAAGGACATCAGCTTCCAGATCCACAAGGAGAAGCTCCTCATGTTGGACCATTTCATGAAAGAAGAGGGGAGAAGACGAGACAACCACAACCATGACGGCTACACCAGCCCCTCGTTGGGTAATGCCAGCCTCCATGAGCCCCGTTCACACTCCGCTTTCCATTCTAGAGCTGGCTGGTAACGTTTCACCAACGAGTCCTTAAAGCATGGCTTCCTTTTTATCATCAGCAAGGCTTCTGCTGCATTTCCATTGATTTGGAATTTTAAAATATCCCTGATGTGTTCCTGTCAGAATGTTCCATCTTAGATGTTATTTATATCACACATCCTCACACCAAGAACTCTGTAAATGGCGTCCTGTTGCCGATGCACACATCTGCCAAACTTATTCATTAGATGTAATAGAGAGGAAGAAGCCATAAAGGGTCACTGCAGGACCGAGTTCAGGTTTACTCTGAGGAAACCGTGCCACCTCTGCCAAGGGACCAACTCCTTTCATTTTGAAGACAATCTGAAACTCTGTCCAAACGATTATCAGCTTTTTCCTTATGTTATTTCTGGGGAACAGTTCCAAAGGAGATATCCTGATATGTATCCAACTTCTTTGTTGCACATATATGTACAAACACAGGTATTTATTGACTTACTTTTTAAAATATTCAGCATGTACAGGCCATGCACATTGATTTCAGAATTAGAAGCTGGTGTCGAATGGCTTTTGGCATCTTTTCCTTCAGTAATTACTCATATGTTACAATCACTCTGTGCTGTTGGGCTTCAAGTGCAGCTGTAGATTATATGTACCAGGAGAAAGGGAACCATCAATACTGAAGTAGTTGTGAATAGTTTTAATGACTGATTAACGTTAGTCTGTAGAGAGCAACAATTTTATAATAATTACTGTTTTTAACATTTATCATAAACATTTTATCAGACAGTGAGAAACCATATGATGCATCATTAATATTCTGATTGTTTGTGATTGTTTTACTTGAAGAACACAAAACAAATAACTTCAGGACCTTTAATGTTGCTAACTTTGGTTGTAGAGTTTCAGACAGAAAAAATAATATCAGAAGTTAGTCAAGAGTTTTCTCTATTAAGATTCAAAAACTTTCTAGAAAACAATAAAAGCAAAATAAAAACAAGCTTCTCCAAATACTAAACACACTCACATGAGGTGACTGTGTTTTATTTGTTACCGTCAACATTAGGAAAGATTGATTGAAAATAAAATCATGGAATAATTGTATATTGGAAAAACACTGTTAACTTTTGTTTTAGATTTAACTTTGTTACAATGGATTTTCCATTTGCTCACCTTAAAGACTTTTGTAACATAAAGCTAAAAATAGAATCCATCTTTAAGGCTGCAGAGAAACTGGAATTTCAACTGAAAAACATCTGAATGTTTTGAAGATAAAAATTCTTAATGTATCTGAAATGGTGTTAAAATTGTATTTGGCTTTGTATAGTGGTGTGTATAGTAAATCAATGTTATACATAACGAAAAGGTTGATTGTACCATAAAAATGTTGTGCTGTTGCAGCTCTCCTTAGCCGCTTGTCTGATGGCCTTCAGTCTGAATGCAAAGCCAGGATCACCAGATTAACTTATTGTCCTCCCATCCAATGTGCCGCTGTATACCAGTGAAGCCTGACGAAGCAGGGCTTTTTCATCATTATCTTGCCTTATTTTCACTACGTAAAAGATTTTTTGATTTGACTATACTCTGCATCCTTTTACCTGTCCTTTCTCAAAGACAGAATAGTTTTGTGTTTTTCTAATTGCTAAAGCAAAATGTGGGAGTGACTGGAAATTGCATTGAAGAGTGAAAGTGGAATAGAGTCAGTGTGTACTGTCAGACCAAGCTCTAACTGAGATTCAACCAGTTCTTATTTCAGCTTCCTCCTCAGACTGATGGAATGTATAGTTTTTTTTGTTGTTGTTGTTTTACCAAATTATGTAAAATGCATTTGAAATAGAAATGTTGTCTTTTTGATTAGATTAGCATGACATTCCACATATTAACCAATGACATAACAAACTTTTATTCTTCTCACTTGGTGTTAACATTCAAGAAGAAACCATCAGATGATCTGTTTGCTGTGTAGGAAAACCTGGACAAGCACATCGTTTTCAAACATCTGGTCAGAAGAAATGTCCCAACCTTTTTAATGAAATATTCTTCCTGTCTTTTTCCTACATGTTTACATATTTTGAGGCTGTTATACAGAGATAGTATAGAACAGGAACAGTATGTAAGAGCCTCGTTAAGCACAAGTGCTTCTGGTCAGATTCAACCGTGCCCCATGTCCTTTTCCTTGTCTCTCACTGGTTGTATTGAACAGTTGTTGTGAAATGATTGTTTTAGTGTGTGCTAAAACTCTTTTTCAACAGGGTGAGTGTGTCTGCATGTGAAACCAACAACTTTGTCTCTTGTATTGTCTTTCTTGTTTGGTCATATTTAGGATGTGTAAATAAACCATGGTTGAAATCCCAATGTTGACATTTGTGGGCTTTTTCCTGATTGTGGCTTTATTCATATGATCAATTGTATTTTCTTGGATTGTATATAGTTAAACATTTTTGCCAAAAGTGATTCGCAACTCTGACAGGTGAGTTGTGATGATGGCAATAAGGCCTTCTAACCTCCAAGGTTCTGAAGCTGAACACTAAGTGGTCAGAGTCCCAGGTGGATGTGGCATCATTCTGTGGATTATCATCACTGTACCTCTGGGTTTCTGCAGAAATGCTTCAGAAGTGATCATGTTCATTCAGGTGTTTGGTTGTCTATTTCAGTAGCAGATGCTGGTCTACTAATGCATGTGTTGAACACCAAGAACCAAGGTAGTCACTTCCCCTTGGGACCAATTTCTATTCTTCTTCAGTCCCTAAATGTAGCATAAAGTAGTTTCAAATATAAAACTACCAATGTTCATACATGTGTATTATATTTATAAAAGTCTGAAAAATTTTGTCACTAATTTACATTGACTTTTCATGGTTCAACCATCTGGTCAAATGCCTCCAATAAAAAGTAGTCATCTGTTTAACTCGGCATGAGACAATAGATCCTGTTTTATGATTAGACAATGATATTAGAAAAGCTCAGATAAATAAGGAAACTGTTGCTGTATTTTTTGATGTAGAAAAAGCATATATGTTATGGAGAGAAGGGTTAATGATTAAATTACATCAGATAGGTAGAGAAGTAATATGTTTAATTGGTTATGGGATGTATAGATGTGATAGAACTATTCAAGTCAAAATAGGATCTCATGTTTCACAATCATTTAAAACATAAAATGGAACTCCTCAAGGAAGTGTGGAAAGCCCAACATTATTCTCAGTTATGATTAATTTCTTTTTAAAGAATTATCAATTAGTTTTGGCAAATCACTGTTTGGTGATGATGGAGCGTTATGGAAAAGGGGAAGAAATGTAGAACATCTTATTTTAAAACTTCAGGAAGGCATAGATAAAGTGGGGAAGTGGGGGATAGAGTGGGGTTTTAAATCTTCAATTGAGAAGACAAAAATAATGTTTTATACAATAAAAAAAATTGGGGTTGATAAAAAGTTGTATTTACATGGGAAAGAGTTAAAAAAGATTGACTGTTTTTGTTTTTTGGGAGTAGCTTTTGATAAGAAACTAACTTGGGAAAATCACATAGAACATATAATGGAGAAAAGTGAAAAGGTTAGATAAGATAAGATAAATCTTAACATTATAGTGGTTAGCACCATTGACATGGGGCGCAAGTTTTGAATCACTTAAAAAATTTTATGTGTCACTAATTTGGTCAAGAATAGATTATGGAAGTGTGGTGTATGGTTCAACAGCTAAAACTAGGTTTTTAAAAAAAATTAGATGTTATTCAAGCCAGAGCATTGAGAATTTGCTTAGAAGCAGTTAAATCAACTCCATTGTGAGCTTTACAGATAGAATCAGGAGAAATGTCATTATGTCTCAGAAGACAACAGATAATGGTTAATTATTGGATAAATTTAAAAGGACATAATGAAGATCATCCAGTTAAGAAAATATTAGAAAATTGTTGGGAAAGAGGAAAGAAACAAATGGATAGTTTTGGATGGGTTGGGGATGACAGAGCAAAAACATTTAATGTATATAACAAAGAATTTAGTCCAACAGTATTGTGGCCTTTGAGACCGGGGATATGGAAATATATTAATATAGAGAGATCATTATCAAATATTAAGGAAAGAAATATAACAGATATTTGCCAAGAATTTTATAATCAAATACAGAATAAATATAATGATTTGCACATTTATACTGATGGTTCAAAGACCCAAAAAATTAATCAACCAGTATAGCAGTAGTGATTCCTGAATTAAAGATTAATATTTCAAAAGGTATATCTAATTATCTCAGTATATATGCAATAAAATTATGTGCTATATTATTAGATTTAGAATGGGTGGAGGATAATAATATAAATAAAATAATAGTTTGTAGAGATTCATTATCAGCATTGTTGAGTATTGAAAAGGGAAGCACAAATAATCATCAAAATATATTATATGAGGTTATGGCTGTTCATCATAAAATATGTGAACAAAATAAAAATGTAACATTATTTTGGACTCCTGCTCATGTAGGTATTTTGGGGAATGAAAGAGCAGATCGGTAGGCTATTAAAGAAGAAGATACTGATTTGCCAGTAAAGTTATCTAAATCAGAAGGCAACAATATAGTTTGGAGAGAAATCAAGAAGATATGGAAAAATAGGTGGGATAATGAAATAAAAGGAAGACATTTATATAAGATACAAAATACAGTTGATGCAGTAAGAATTAGAGGAATAAACAAGAGGGAGGAGATAATTATAAACAGAATAAGAACCGGTCACAGTATTTTAAATGGAACTCTTTTTAAGATGTGGAAACATCTTACTGGTTTCTGTAGTTGGTGTGATACCGTAGAAACAATGGAACATGTTTTTATTAGTTGTAGAAAATATGCAAATCAAAGAAGATTATTAAAAACGGAATTAGGTTTTAATAGGGAATTGAAATTTGAGAATGTGGTTGATCAGTTAAACAGTATTGAGGGGAAAAGAAGATTTTTCGTTTTTAAAAAATACTGGGCTCATTATGAGAATTTGATGTATAGTGTTGAGACGTTTACTCAGGACACGCACAAAATACATGCACCACACAAAGTACTAACACATGACATTCCTCACAAAAGTCTTTACTTTAAGATTGAAACTTTGTAGAAACGATGACGCATGAGACTCATCACAAAAGTCTTTTGTTTCTAATGGAAACTTTTTGTAGAAACGAAACTTAACGTTTAGTTAACATAGAGCATCAGATGACCATTAGGCGGACCTTGAGTGACGTGGAACATCAGCAGCCCAAGAGGCGGACCTTAGTTTATAAGCAATGAATCTTCCGTGTTTTGAAGAGATGCTGTATAGATTCGGACACATTCACATTCACTTTTAGTCTGTGAGGTAAGCGTCTCCATTCTTTTCTAGCGCTACAAAAGAATAAAAAAAGTAAAGTCTGATTATCTGTGTCGGCTGAGTTTTTCCTGCACATGTGGTCACATGGTTCTGGTCCGTCAGTGAATTAAGTTTCAAACTTTTCCATCTGAATGCTTGGACGGTCTGACCACTCCAGCTGCAGCATCTAATTCCAGAGACACGGTGCGCTCTCATCAAACCCTGTGCAATTATGCACACCTCTTCTAATGCGAGAGCCCTGATTGCATCTCCCCACCGACAACACAAAGGCTCTCACAATATAAGCACGGAGATGCCCTGCGGCCTGCGGTCCAGGCTTCGCAAAACCTGGAGGAGAGCACAGTTTTTAGAAAACAGGGAAATAAGCTTCTCCAGCAGACAACGATTTAGTTTCTCTGTCATTAATTTTAACCATCCGGCTGGGTGAAAGTGTACAAATATTTTACTTTCAGAACACAGCACTTTGGAAATGCACAGCAAAACCACTGTGGTCGCAATAACTACTAATAAAAACTGAAATTAAACGGCTCCACTTAAATTACGAAGGATCCACCTGCTGGCGTCTGAAGGGACGGTCTCATAAATTCCTCCTGCTCCACTTCTGAACTAACTGCGCTCCAAAGAGTCCTGTCTATAACTCTTCAACATGTTGTCAACCTCCGATCAGCGAGACACAATCAGTTCAGCGTCCAGGTGAGACATGATTAATTTTAATTGATTAGTTCCCTCGGTAAAGTTCTCTGTGCGTAAAATTGACCAAGTTAGTGCATCTGGATGCGCCAAATGTAGTGAAGAGTCAATTGTAATCTGTCAAAAATGGCGGACGGCCTTCAGATTATTCAGTCTCTTAACCCTCTGGCGGCCTTAGCGCGACGCTCAGGAGGAGAGCAGAAAATGTCACGGTCAAACTGTCAGTTTCCAACACCACACACACACACCCAAACAAAAACACTTGGAAAAGGTCAGATGGGGTCAGGGAGACCCTGCCGGACTGCACACAGTAGAAAACTCGCGGTGTCTATATGACCCCATCTCTTAAGAGTGCAGGAGGGTTGAAAACATAACAAAAACCAAAACCAAAAAGGTCAAATACGGAAATTATTCTGTTAACGCAACTAATGATAACACGTAAAATTTAGTAATTTTTTGGCACTCTGATTTATGTGCTGCAGTATCAGACATGTAGGACAAAAGTGTCTTCCTATGCCAAACCAACGTAAAGCAGTTGTAAGATGCAATTTTAGGATTCATCGTAAATGTTTCACAAGATTGTGGTTAGAAAATTTGCTGATAAATTACTTGTGATTCCTCCTATGTCAAGTTAATGTTGCTGCACCATTCTGTGCTTTTAACTACCTTCAGGACACAAGGACAGATGCACCTATTACATCTTTCACCAAAGCCCAATGGTCAAGGCTCACACTCTGCCTCATTGCCTTCATAGTGACTTACAGGACTGGCAATCAACACAACCCTTTTTTTTTTCTTTTTTTTTTTTGCTGGATCCCGTTCACTTCAAGGTCTAGTAAGCCGCCTTTAACTTCTACGGCGTTTCCTTTTTGCATCCCAGTGAAGTTGAACGCGCCTTGCTGCTCTCGTTGACATCCATCATCAAAGTAGCAAGCGGCAGTTTCAGGGTTGCCACTGCTTTATCACAGCCTTCTCGCTAAACTCCAGCCATTACGGGGGGCAGCTGCCACGTAGGGCAACGCTGATCACATTTCTCACCGAGTCAAACTCTTCATTTTGGTCGAAAAGGCTGACAGCTACAGCTGGTGAGTGAGGAGGCAGCCGGTTGTCTGGTTGTTATGACATAATAATTTGCTTTTATAGGTGGTTTCAAGGTTGAGCGTGTAAGTGTGGAGTGAGAGTGACTGGATAGACGAGCAGAGTAGGACCATTCTGACCGTTTTGTTCTTGCCATTTGAGCAGATCATAAATCGTGCGGGTGAACTGCAAATTCAATACATCAAAATGGCTCCCTCCCTTTAATTTAATGTTTTCCACATGATCTACTCCAAGGATCCTCCCCTTTAGACTTTGAGAGAGTTTGATATTACAGTGATTTTTTTGCCCTTCATGCTGTTTAAGCTTTCATTTAAATCAGGTAGTTGTGTGCTTTATGTATCCAGGTAATTTTTTTATTTTATTTTTGTTTTTTTGGTCTTGGCTTTCAACCATTTAGTTCAAGGGGCAGTACTATGTATATTCCAGTCACATAATTGAATTTATTAGAATAGTCAAGGAGTTGTTACCTTCAGTTGTTATAAAAATGTAATATATATATCAAATATGACTTAAAAGAAATTTGACTTTGTAATTTAAGGCCTTGAAATTGGGCCTCTGTCTCTTTAAGAAGCTCCTGCTCTTTTTGAAACTCCAAGATCAAGAAGTCATCACAACATTGCTTTGTTTTTACCAGCGTTGCACTAAGAAGTAACTCCTATAATGAGCTCAGCAGATCTTCAGTTCCTCCAGGTGTTTGCTAATTGCTGCTGGCTAGTCTGAAGGAGCTGAGTGGGGAAATAGCGTGGGAGGAGCTTTGTCTCAAAGGCGGTGCACAACTCAATGGTTGCCATGGGAGATTAAAGGTTTTCTCAAATATAAAATTGTCAAGGTAACATTCCAGGTATGTTTCTGGTGAGGAAATAACATAATATGATGTAAAACTCTAAATAGTCACTTTACATAACACTGCTCCTCTAATATTCTTCTCATAGATGAAGTAAAAGAAATTAGTCAAAAAATATGCTTATTCATTTTCTGGTAAAGTGACAATCCATTGTCAGTTATTAGCAATATTACTTGATGACGATAATAACCGATGTAATGAACATTTTTGTATTTTTAAACATCACATAGCCCTGCCCCTCTAAGGAGCTCTGAGGTGGTCTCTGGCAAGGATTAACGAGTATCTTCTCATGCTAAAAGTTCCACATTTGTACAGTTTTCACTGTATTCCTATTAATCATCACCTGTTCAAGCTGCTGCTTCAGATTGAGGGGGGACTGACGTCAACCTGACAAGCCGACTCGCAGTGTAGAAATGTGACGCGTGTGATGTTCTCCTCATGGTTATTAATACCAAGCCGACGGCTTCAGAGGAACCAGCTGCTTTCCATTCACCACGCAGGAGACGAGCCTCCTGGGGTCTCCCCGTGTTGGTGCAAAAAGGGGGACAGTAAATAATAAATCAGTAACCAACGTGCACAAGTTATTTGCTCCCGTGGAAACAGAGCAGGGGGTGCTAACTGCTGCGTAAACATGCGGCAGTGCCATAAACTAAAAGGGAATGACTGCAAAAAACAAGCGTCAGAATGTAGAAATAAAAGGCTGCAGGACAGAAATACGATTAAACGACCGCTAACGCGGAGTGTCGCTCTGCACGGGAGTGTGCTAATGAATGCAGCACCACCTGTTCAGTGAGCGATCTAATTGCTCTCAGCAGAACCCTGTTTCCTCACCATCACGCTGTTTAGCAGAAGCATTTAGCGGTGAGGAGAGGTTACAGATGTATCGTTACCCAACGGCTAACGGTACATCCGGCCATGTCCGAGGTGAGCCGGCACAAAATGTGTCAGAAAGGAAAAAGGAGGACATTTAAACTGTTGCTTTTTATTTTTAAACATGTTTATTGCATAAAAAATGGGCAAAGCCTTTGGCAATGAAGTAAAAGTTTTTAAGTTAGGTTAGGCTTATTGAAAAGCAAAAAGGGTTCTGAAACCTTTTTTTGTTTTGTTTTTGTTTTTTTAAAATAAGCACAATCTCAGTAAATACTGTGTTTACCCAAAAACCACAGCAGTAGCTGTCATTTCAAAATAAGAGCTCAAACGATGGGTTCCAGTTTAATGTAATTTCTAAATTCAAACATGAACAAATGAACAAAAATGTCTTCCTACACTGCAAAAATACAAAACCTTATCAAGTATTTTTTTATCTAGTTTCTAGTGCAAATATATTTTAAAATAAGACAAAAATAAATGTACAAGCAACTTTTCAGAATGAAATAGAAACTTGTTTTAAGAGAATAATTCCTTAAAATTTATGATCTACCGCTGGTAGATTATATCACACAAGACATTTTTCGCATGTTAAAGGGAAATAATCTGCCAGTGGAAGTATTACTTTTTCATTAATATTAAGGACTTATTTTATTGACTTAAAACAAGTTTCTATTTCTTGCTGAAAAGTTACTTATAAGTTGATTTTGTCTTATTCCAAGTATTCTTAGATATTTCCGCTGGAAACTTAAACCAAAACAACTTCAGATTTTGTGTTTTTGCAGTGTAAGTGTGGAGGATGCAGGTTTTTCTCCAAAACCGACCTTAAAATCCAATATGGCTGCCGTTCTTTTAAAAGCTATTGATAGGTGAAAGGGGGGGAGTCGAGAAAATCTCACCGTTTACTATCCTGACAATTTGCATGTCATACAGTCTTTCATGTACAATTATTTAACAGCACAAAGAAAAATGCAAAAAAATCCACTGACTACGCAGTAACGTTTTATTCCTGTCTAGGAGCATTTTGTACCTGAAAATAAAACCTTCAATACTTCATGTACTTGAACCAGAATGTGCCGTTTTAGTTTTCTCTATATTCAATTCATTTTGTGAATTTAAGAGACATAAAGTGAGTCAAAAAATGATAAACATTTCACTTATTTAAATTCTATAATATCAGGAAACTTTTCGTCGTCTTTATCTTTCGTTCTGATCCTTGTCCATATAGAAGAATTATTAAAGTTGGCATTCTTCTGTTGACCTAATTTCTTTTCATAATGTCAAATAGAAACACAGCCAGTGTTCACTAAGCATTTTAAAAAAAAAGCCATGACTGGATTTTTATTCAGTTTTAGAAAAACAGTAAACACAACGGACAGAACAGAGGAAAGACTGCAGGAAACACAATCAGAGACAGGAAATGACTTTGACTGATTGGGACACTTGTAAAATCAACTGTTTTGAAGAAGAAGACGAGGTGAAAGCCACGGCCGACCCCGTGAATAAAAAGTGGGATCAACAGAGATAACTTCAATGATTTCAGCTCAATTTGGTGACTGTCTGTGTGTGTCCCAGGATGAGTGTGTGTGAGACGGAGAGTTTGATCCTGAAGTGATTTATTGATCAGAAATGTTGGCGCCGTGGTTACAGAACTCCCCAGATCTTCTCCAGGTTCTCTCAAAAAGCAGATTGATGTGGATCTTTGTGACGTTTATTCAGCTAAAATTTCACTATGTTCTCTTGCCAGTTGTTCTTTTTCTTTTTCTTTCAAACAAAAAACAAAAAGATTCCCAGATCTTTACGTGATGACTGCATGAAAACAGACGGGGTGCCGCGTCGGTCCGTGTTTTGACATCAGACGTCCTAGCAGAACACCGGTCCACTGTGGAAATGCCAAACAGTGTTAAAGTGGAACGCCTGTGACATCCTCTATGTTTTGACGGTTCACTTCCATAAGTTTGAGGGTTGTTGTTGTTTGGTTTTTGCATTGACAGTGTATCCAATCCAGATTTTAGACTGCGGTTGCGTTTTTGTAGAGCTCAGTGTCCCGTGTTCAGAGGAATGCGTTTTGGCTGAGTGTGACTGAAGCTGCCTTATGAAAATATCTCTAAGCCATATTTATAATTATCCCATCGATCAGAGCCAAACTGGGATCACAGTGATCTAATACGGGCTGTGGAGACAGAATGCAGCTTCTTTCTGCCCCCTGTTTTCCATCTGTCCCGCCATATTTCCCTCCCACCGTCGGTAACTCACCAGAGAACCATACGCTCCGTTTTCTGTCTGCAGGTTAAAAATAATAATGTTTATGGTACGTATGTAAATAAGAGATCATCTTTTTTTTTTTAAGTAATTCGGAATATTTCTGTTTCACTCATACCGTTAAGCTTCAAAATCCTCCTAGCCTAAGTACATTGCAAAACAATCCATACGACTGGAACGTATGGATTTTTGTCAGCAACACTGGGTTATAAAAAACAACTATTTGAAAGTTCTCTATGTTTTCTCAACTGAATTAGGACTATTTTGCTGCGCTGAATCCAAAAACAACATCCATTTTTCTCCATCAGGTCAGGTTTTTATTCTAATTTGATTTAGAGAAATTCAATCTTCTGACTGATGACATTTTTGTGACATTATCAGTTCATTTCCATTAATATTTCTCATCTCAAAAAATGTTTTAGGAGGAAAAAAAAAGGTTTTCTAGCAAAGTGTATTAATTAAATGTTACAAACTTGGATTTCTATAAACTGAATAATAAACACTGATAAGAGAAAGTCCATGTGAATTGAACATTATGTCTCCATCTCTTCTCTGTCTCTCCTCCTGCTTGTCACTCATTGATCCAGATTGTCAGGAAACTGATCCGCATGTGAGAATAAGTCATGAATTTTGATGCTCATTTTGCTCCATAGTTCAGAAAGTCGACCTGATGGAGCAAAACCAATATGGTTTTTGGATTCAGCTCATCAACATGACTCTAAAACAATTGGAAAACCCCAGACAGTTTTTTGTCTGTTGATCAGTGTAACTGGACCATATAACTGCGCAAATTTGACATTCCCAAAATTAATTTGATCAATGGAAATAGGCCAATTTCGAAATAAACTCTCAGTTTTCGATAAAAAGTTTTGCCGCTAGGACGATGTTTTTTTTTTGTCTGAATAGAGATCGGTTTATTTTGCAACACTTCAACAGAAACACTGTTTTTCGTGTCACACGATCAACAACCAGACGTTGCCGCTGGCGCAAATCACGAAGACAAAGGCTTTTTATCATTACTGCCACCCTGTGGTTGCAGGAATGCATAACACCAAGGCGACATTAAACGTAAGAATTAATGATCAAGGAGAAAGATCATTACATTTATCTAACATATAATAGAAATAAAAGAGTCAAATACAGTCTGAAGATACAAAACAAAAAGAATAGGACACAGCAAGCTAAATTCTGTCGTAATATTTTAAAGTCTTCTTCCGTCCTACTATCAGTCCTTCCCTCCCTCCTTCGTATCTTCCCTTTTCTCTGGGAGCCTGCTGTCAGGTGGAGGGCAGGGCGCTGTCTGCCTGTCCGCCCACACACAGCACCAGCCACGCTGAGTCGGCCCACCACCCTGACAAACACACGCATCCACACAGAGTTCACACACAACACCGAACGGGGGAACATTTAGATTCAGCGCAGAGAACCTTCGCCAAAACTTTGCGAGACTTTAAGACGTGGCGAAGCTGGATTCTGCTTGTGTGGGAAGATGTGAAGAGCTGGGATCAAAACCAGACTTGAGACGTGCCTCTAACAGCAGAAAGTCTTCCAAACTTGCTGATTTTGTTGTTTTGAGTAGAAGTTGGAAGTCATTCCCTATAGGCAACTTTAACAAAATATCTAATCGATGTATAGCAGAGCAAATGGTGTTGTCCGTAGTAGAAGCTGTGCTTCCTTTGACCGTATAATTGCACAATTTGACATTCTGGAAATACATTTTTCGATTAGTTTTGGCACTAGGATGAGGTGGGGTTTTTGTATCAAAATTGGATAAATTTACAAAACTGCAATGGAAAATTTTTTTTGCATCACAAGAGTCACATGATCAAAAACCGGACGTTGCCGCTGGCGCAAACCACGAAGAAGAAGAAGACAGGAAGTACATCGATGGTGAAAACTATAAAAGGACATTCGGAGGTGTTGCCAATATGTCGAAATATCAACGCAAACAACACCTGGGCAACTGAGAACCAAGAATGTCAACAAACCACAACGTAACGGAGCTTCTGAAAACGAAAAGTGATCGCGTTGACATCCAGGAATGAAATTCTCATGTACAATACAACTTCAAACCTTCGATACTCACTCTCATTACTTCAATAATTTTTTAGCTAGCAGCTATTACTACCAGGTATTCTGACTTCATGCCTCTCTCCATCTTACCTTGAGATTTGAACTGAAAGCAGCTCTCTAAATGACAGAACGCTCTCATTTTCTCCCACATTTGTGGCAAAAACACAACTTGCACAACATTTCTTCATTACTGACAAGTTTTTATGTGTGTGGGGGGGGGAGGGTTGTGTGTGTGTATGTGAGGACTGCAAGAATTTGCATATGCATGTACAATGTCATGATAAGATAAAGAATACCTCAGTCTTTGACACAAAAAGAAACCCTGTGCCAACGTTTCCATCTGCATGCTTTTAATTTGACAAGAGTCAAACAGAGGTCTGAAATCCAGGAACAGGATAATGAGAGTCTCTGCATGCTGCTCTTACTTTCACCTGCTAGACAAAAAAAAAAGCAGTACTCTTAAAGTACTCTCCTACTTTTATCAGTCGGCAGCATTTACGTTCTGATGTACTTTGAGTTTTCGTATCTTGTTCTGCGGCAGGTTGTTAAGAAAAGTTGGGAATGTCGTGTTGGAGACGGTTAATGAGTTCCTAACTTCCTCCACGGTGAGTCAGGCCTTTACAGAAACGCTTTATGAGAGTTTTCAGAATCTGTGTTGTGTTGAACGTTTCTGGTGGAAGAGTTGGAGGAGTTACGATCCAAACCGAGTTTTCCTACAACCAGAGAAGGCCACATCGGGAGACATGGACGAATAGGAAACAGATTACAACTTACACCGGTTCACCAAATGTTAAGGAGGAAAGATTAGGAAAATGTGTTTATCTACCATCATCGGTGACCATGGGGTGAACAGCACATACATGGGTATGATTGACAGCGCTAAGACCCGCCTCCTGGCTCTGATAGGTTGTTTCTAGTTAGTGCTGGGAGCTCTAGAAGAAGGCAGAGAAGTTTAATCTTTTCAGAAGATCTGATTTATGTTATACTGTCATAGTGATAGTTTCAACAAATGCAGCTGCTGAATGTAACTATGACTTTTCATGGTTACATACAGCAGCCTTAAGTAACATGGCCTAATATTTAAGTGTTTTTCACTTTGGGTTTACTGCAGTCCAGCAGCATTATTATTATTTCTATTTTATATTCTTTAAATGTTCCAAAGATCTGACTATATTAGACTGGGCAACAACTGACTGGAAATCCTTTCTGCCTTCCATTAAAGAGGGAATATTATAAATTTTGCAGGCGCATAGCAACATTTAATATCAGAATCAATAGCCTGATAAGAAACATGAAAGGAAATTTGACTTTGTAATTTAATGCCTTGAAATTGGGCCTCTGTCTCTTTAAGAAGCTCCTGCTCTTTCTAAAGCTTCGCCTTCAGGAAGTCATCACAACATGGCTCCTCTATTAACCTTTAGACAATGTTTTTACCAATGTTTTACTGAGGAGTAGCTCCAATAATGAGCTCAGCAGTTCTTCAGTTCCACCAGGTGTTTGCTAATTGCTGCTGGCTAGTCTGAAGGAGCTGAGTGGGGAAGTCATGGAAGTCTCAGAAGCTGCAGCTCAAAGGAGGAGCTTTGTCCTCGAAGGCAGTGCTATGTCCACCCAGGGGTTTTGCACAGCTGAATAGTTGCCATGGAGATTAAAGGATTTCTCAAACACATAAAACAATCAAAGCAACACTCCACGTATGTTTCTGAGGGAATTATATAATAACATGATGTAAAACCAGAAAAAAAAGTTGATTTTACATAATATTGTCCCTTTAAATGCACCGTATATTCACTGGACCAAAACCAATTTCATATAATCTGAACTTCCCCTTTAAGATATTCTCCAGAAAAACTCAGCAAATCTAAAACTCAAAATGGACTGATTTTTATTTCTATTTCCATCTTATTTTTCCTTTTGTTTATTGATTTTTGTCTTATGCCATCTCTTTCAAATCTGCACAGATACAAGACATGGATTAATGAAAACAGAGTAAATATTTGATTGTTTAGTTTCGATTTTTTTTTTCTATTCCCGTCAGTCACAAAGAACCCCAGCTGCCAGCCAGGAAACCTCCGCTCTAAGCTCTGCTAAACTCAAAGCGCAGAATCTGTCTGTGAGGCAGTCTTTTGAAACGTTCGCTTTTTCCTTCTCGCTGCATCAAAAACTTGAAACAGCAAAACACTTTCATGGGGAAAACCCTCATCTTTTGCTTTTGAAATGAAGAATGAGAAATAACCAGAATGCCACAATTGACAGTGTGAGTAAGCAGCGTTTTTTTTTTTCTTCTTCTTCTTTTTCTTCTTCTTAATATTTGCCATCACATAAAGCTGTTCTGCTGACGTCTAATGTATCTGAGGCCCTTTTCAAATGGAGATGGAAATCACAGCAGAGAAACAAGCCACTTCACATAAAGTGCTGAGTTTGACTTGTGTTGGGAGGTACGGGCGAAGCAGAAAGGCTGCGCTCAAGTGTTTTCTTTCTGTTATCTCTTTCTATGGAAAGCTGGGGCTTTCATCTTCAGCGCAATTATGCTTCCAGCATTTTACTCCCTTTTTTTTTATTTTTGGTGTTTTGCTTTGGAATACAAGAGTACAGACAAATAATTGGTCAAAGCAAACCCAGACATGAGCAAAAGTGTTCATTTAGGTGTTGATGTACTTTGATCGACTAACAAAGCAGTCCATACTTAAAGAGGAAGTATTATGTAAAATTGACTATTTTTTAGCTTTACATCATGCTATATGAGTCAATACTTTGCAAAACAACGTTTTACTGAGATCACAGCTGCTGGTCTTTTCGGGTACATCCCTGTCGACTTTGAGCCATTAAGAAATCAGAAAAAAAATGTCTGAAAAATTTTCTTAAATTTTTTTCTAGAAAAAAGGTGTAATTTCTGAGTTTGAACAGGTTGCTAGATCACCTAATCTGTGCATCCAGTGTGTTTTTTTGTCAAACTTCATACAGTTGGAGATCCACCAACGTCGCCCTCTGGCAAAGAACATGGGGGGAGTTCTGTTTCTTCCCTTTATCGGTTTTGTCACGTCAGTGTGCAAAAAGCCCAGTGACTAAACTGGAGGAAGATCTTGCAGGTGTCTGAGCCTGAAACCCCCCCAGGGGATTTCTGGCAATCAGGCTACTTTGTTATGACAGCTAGAGCACGACAAGACCTGCCTCAGTTCACAGAACCAAACCTCAGGTTCACCAACTGTGTTTGCCAAAGGGCAAGAGGAAATTCACATCCGGTTGTAGGCCGACTGCTCTTTGTGCCCTGAAGTGGAATTCTGTAGGAACTATTTATGGGATGTACAAAAGAAAAGTCAGAGATGTTGCCCTTACAATTGACAAATCTCAGAAACGTTTTCTGAGCGCCACTTTTAGAGGCGCATTGTGGGCCGTTGCGGCTCGTTTCGAGTGTCTAACGTAGTGCGATTTGAACTGTTTGGAGCGTTTTGAGCGTTTGACGCGCTCAAAATGCTCTCAAAACACGTTTGGTGTGAACGCACCAAAAGTGCACATGCATCAAAATTAAAGCGTCAGATGCATTTTAGATGCACATAATGCTTTTTGTGTGAACGCACCATTAAGAGAAAGGAGTTCCTTCAAAACAACTAGGTAAATAAATAATAACTAATAGCAACTAGTCTAACATTTTCTCTGGTCAGAAACCACATTGCCTGTTTTGCTAAAAGGAAACTGGAAATAATTTTGTTTAAGGTAACCACGATGGAGATAGACACGATGATAGTTGCACAATGCAGAAGGGCTAAAAGACAATTCTGTTACATGCCATCCATAGCCGCGCTGCCACAGTAGAACATCTCTGTTCTGTTCAAATGAAACCTGGAGATGCAAATTATGTACAAAGAAATGTATATTTTATGTTCCCTTAATGTACTTTGGGGGTAAAATTCAAACTAGACAAACAAAGAAGAGTGACACACAAGAAGACTTGTGAAAAGCTAAAACCCCAGTATCAAAAACGTCTATTGAATGCAATGAGAAGCAATTATTGTATACTAATTCTTGTTTTGAATCTTAAATTTACCTTTTCAATCATTTCGGCACAATAAAAATGCTGAAATGAGGGGCGACCCTCACAGTGCTTTTCTTAAAACTAAATCATAACATCTGCATACGTCTCTTCAGCCTTGTTACAGAAAGTTCCTCTGGAAAATTACTTTTAAAGTCATGCTGCGTGTCAAAACGTATCAGACCACATACAATGACTTCAATTTTATAACAGTTTCATGTTACGTTTCATCGTCAAATACCATTATTGAAGAACCACGGGAGAATATTTTGTCTGAGAAACGTTTCCTATTCATGTGCTTTCTTTCCACTTGGTATTAATCCGTGGGAGTCCAAAAGTCTGAAACCTCATGGAAGATTTCAAATATGAAAATTATTACAGTTGTGCTCTGGACTATTAAGTCATAAAAAATAAGTCTGTAGAACTACTGAGGCAAAACAAGAAGAATTGTATTTGACTGGTCACCTCTGATTGGTACCCAGAAAGGTCTGTTTCCATCATGGAAATAGATTCAATAAAGATCTACACAAAGTAGTACAGAACTCTGAACCTTTTTTGGTAAATAAATGTCTGGAAACTATTTTTACAGCTATTAAAACCATATATACCTAACAGGTTCTTATATGAGGATGGGCCAGTATTTAGCTCTATTTATCTTCCTATTAACTCCAAGCAGCTTTTTTATCCCCACCGAAGGAAAACATCTCCATGAAGCTGCCACTGCAGTATTTTAGCAAAATACATTGAAATTTGCTGTTGTAGTGTGAATATTCATGAGACACATAAAGGGGTGTGACTCCACAGAGGCTCAGAAGCTTCAACAAAATGTAAAGCCACAACGTAAAATCAAAAGTCACAGGGTTTCCCCCCTTATAAACCTCATAAGTTTTAAACAAAAATTGGACATCAAAGTCGAACATGTGCGGCAAATATTTTTCTGACTTAAAAACAAATAATTTCCCTTTTCTTTTTATTCAAAACATATCGGAATCTGAAAAATATCTTCTGTAATGTCTGTGGTTTGTGGGCAGCACTAACTACTGTCGTGTTTCACACAGAGAAAACACAACACCCTGCAGCACGCCGGAGCGCTCAGCTCGGCCCGCTCAACGCCAACGTCACACACTCACAGTCTCCGGGCCGACGGCGGCAACGAGCCCGAGGACTTCCCCGTCAACGCCATGTGAACATACGACTTAAAAACCCAGCATAGTGCGACTAAAACAGCCGACCTGCACTGTAAAACACACTTAACCCTCACTTAGTCAGGTCAAATATCACACCATCAAGTATTTCCTGAAGTCTGTTTGTTTGGTGGACAGCGGTTCCGACTGAAGAGGTCAATTCAAACACAAGGAGGAGTCACATGTCCGTGTTTATGCAACACAGAGTCGATACGAGGCTGTTTGTTGCCCTACACACACACATGCAGACGCACACAGAGGTTAAGCGCTGACTGTAATGAGATGAGTAATCACTTGTGTCAGATGGCTTGTCTGCCAGCAGAAGAGAAGAGGAGAGCATGTGCCAAGAACGCTCACCCCCTCCACGTCTTCTCCTCCTCCTGCTCCTCCTTTTTCTCCTCCTTCACCATCTTTCTGGCTCCCTCGACCACGGAGAGAAGCTGAAGAAGCAGAGCGCCGTTTCCCCCTGCGGGGCGGCAGAGCGGCTCGTCCCTCTCCTCTCCTCTCGGAGGTTACGTCTGAACAGCATATGGCCGATTCTCATCTGGATCCAGAAGGGACAGATGAGGAGAGCAGGAGAACTGGCTCGGCGCGCGGTGGAGTGAGCCATATGTCCACACTTCAAGTTGTAATATGGCGAGGAGGCTTGAGCCGGAGAGGAAAACGTCCAAGGGAATGACACGACTGTTGACAGAGACGCTTTTGAGGCCTGAACACAAGTTTTCTAAGCATCTCTTTCTGAGTTGTTGACGTCCAAATAGAATCGGTTGAAATTGATCGCAAAAATGTTGCAACCAGCAGCCCTGTCCCAGAAAATAGAACGTAAGATATGAATATGAATGAAACCAAAATGAATTCTAGAATTCTGTCAATATTTTTCATCTTTGTCAGCTTGGGGGCTCCATTTTTCAAAGTCATATTTTCACCATGTTATTCATTTATTCTGAATGTTACAGTTTCAAACTATATATTTAATTAGCAATCTAAATATTCATTTAACAAATTAAATATCCACTTCCAAAAGAGATGTTCATCTAGCATTAAGCTAAATGTTTAGCTCAAAGCTTAATATTTGCTAAATATCTATATCCAAACTAAATATTTTGATTTCTTCCTAAATGCTAGCAGTATTGGTTAAATGCTAGCAATATTAGCTAGCATTATTGATAGCTAGTATTTTGGTTCAAAAATAAATATTTGGTTTGGAGGTAAATTGTGAAGCTAAATATTTAGCTAGCTGGAATATTAAAATATTTAGCTATATCAATAAATAAATATCTATGTCCAAGCTACATATTAAGTTTGCTAACTAAACATTTAGCAAGAAAGCTAAATATTTAGCTTGTGTTCTAAATATTAGCAATATTGGTTAATAAGCTAACTGCTCAGCTTGCTAACTAAATATTTAGGTTGGTAGCTAATATTCAACCTCAAATATGACATTTAGCTCAGAGCTAAATATTGAGCTAATTGACTTGGTTAAAACCTCATGAGTAAAACATGTATGGAGACTTTCTGCTGCTTCCATTCACAGCTCCTGTATTATATCTTCTGGTCAAACAGTTCTGTGGAGAAATATGCATGTCGGAAAAGTAATGCGGGTCAGAACACAAGCAGAAAAATTAACCCAATGAAATGCTGCAAGGATTTATGTTTATTTCATTTTGTCACCACATCACAGCTATGATTTCTCATAACTTTAAACTGAAATTGGGAAAAGTTAAGAATTTATTCCTAAAAGGCAACCAGTCCAAAAACAAGTTTTAAAAAACAACAATTGCAGCACATTTTTATTGCATGCTGTTAAAAAGTATTGTAAGCAATCAGACATGAGCTGATATGAGACTTCCAGTTTGCTAACTTTAAATACACACAAAGAAAATGATAAAACTGCAAAGTAAAACAGTGAAATCCAGAATGAAAGTCAATGAAGAGGAAAAGACAGAAGAAGAGTTTTCTGTCATGTTGTTAAGCAGCTGCTGTTCTGGACTGGAGTCCAGCACAACACATGAACATACATGGATACACACGAGGGAGCGGTGACAGACTCAGAGGAAATATCCGTATTTTCATGTTTCCTCCGAGCCGATGCCAGCCTCCTCTAGATGTTTGTCAGCTACACCTCCTCACATCTCCACAAAGAAAACTCCCCCGCTGTCACAAGCCACCGAAAATAAGACTTTTAAGAGCACAGAGGTCAGCATTGTGCACAGCGCAGACCTGCCGCCCCCCCACCAGGAGGAAGAAATGAGTAAAAGTGCAACAAGAAAAAACCCGTAAATATCTCAAATTACAAAGCGGAACATGCAGAAAAAAAATTGAGGAGAGAAAAAATTAAATGGGACATTTTTTACAAGAGTTTGGTTTTTTAGTCTTCTTGGATTTGAATGTTTGTGAGTGAAAATGTTTCTGGAACGCTCCTGGTGAATCTGCTGGGAGCTAACGCCGTTAACCTTTTTAGGATCAGTATTCAAGAAGAGACTTTTTTTCTAAATGATGCGCATTGCATTATAAAAAGCAACTGAAACAGACTTATCTTAGGTAGGTACTTAGTTTGATCTTAAAGGAAAGGAAAAGGGGAACAGAGTAGAGAAACCTCTCAAACAAAGTAATTATTTCCCATCGATGCCTTGTTAAAAATCTAGAGTCAGGTGTCTTTTCACATGACAGTTTCAAATCCAAAAGAGTTTTATTGCTACCTCTAGCAAAGCGTGATCCACTGCCGCTCCCTTCAGTTCAGTAACATATTGTATTTCAATCTGATTCCATCAAGTGGACATCCTGGTTCCATTGCAAAGAGGAGAACTGGGATAATCTGAGCAAAGAGAAATGGATTTTCTTGAAACATGGGCACTTTTTTCCTAAAAGGAGCAAGTGAGAGCGAATTAGTGGAGACAGTCCATGTAAACAACAGAACAGTGAATAAAGAGGAGTAGACCCAAAACAAGACAGAGGAATAAAGTGAGGGACCAGTAAGAAACTGAAAAGACAATGCAGAAAGGTACAAAGATGATTTTTACTTGCCATCCATAACCGCGACGCCACGGTAGAACAATCCTGTGAACTAAATGAAACCTGGAGATGTGGATGTGCCGTGCGCCACAGCAAATGGGAAAACAACACAGAAAAACAGTTGAAAAATAACTCAAAACTAAGGGTAACCGATTTATTGGCCCGCAGATTTCCTCAAGTTAGGAAGATTGGTGATCAGCCGATACTTAAATGTATCGGTCGATAGTAGCAGTGCTTTGCTAGTAATTATCAACAATACAACAACTAGATAAAGTCCAAGGGTATCATAATCTCTGCTCTATCAGCTAATGGAGCTGTTGTGAGTCAGTTGCCATGACAATGGGTCTGTGTGTAGAGTAGCCGAATAAGAAAAAGGAATGAGTGGTTTTGATTTGTTCTTTAACAATTTTTCTGCACGCACTGCACTACATTAATAACACCTATACATCCAGGTTTCATTTTGTTAACAGAATTGTTCTGCCAGGGCAACGCAGCGGGCTGCACAGTGGGGCAGCTGGTAGCACTGTTGCCTTGCAGCAAGAAGGTTCTGGGTTCGATTCCCGGTCCAGGATCTTTCTGCACGGAGTTTGCATGTTCTCCCTGTGCATGCGTGGGTTCTCTCCGGGTACTCCGGCTTCCTCCCACAGTCCAAAAACATGATGTGACTGTCAGGTTAATTGGTCTTTCTAAATTGTCCCATACACAGCGTACCAGGACACCTAAAGAGGCATACACACCCTCTTGCATGCCTTGTTTCTAAGTTGTAAAGAGGATGGATGGATGAGAATGGCAAGTAAAAGAATCGTCTTTTTACCCTCCGGCGTTGTGCGGATGCACAAGATTTCTGGATGTAAACAATTACGTGCAACACAACAGAAAAAAAGGGTAAATTCACATGTATCACTGTATATGCAAACAAGTCTCTCTGTCCAACAGTCAACTTCTCCGCAGTTTGGTCTCTGATTGGCCAGCTGCAGGACGACCTTCAGTGAGTCAGCTGTTATCCTCAGACGTCGGCCGTGGACAGGACCAAGCAGAGAGGTCACTTTCTCAGTCAGTCAGTCACTGAGTCAACCTTTCTGTCATCCCAGCGCATCAGTCTACGCCACCAAAATAGAATCAGAACAGCTTCAACTTTCCTCCTTTTTTTATTTTTTCCTGGAAATTCATCCTGTCAACAAGTCAGACAGTCAACCTGCCACTCGCCCAGTCAGTCATCCTGTGAATAAGTTAGATAGTCATCTGTCTATCATTTAATATTCTGACACCAGCATTAGTCATTATATGATTGTCACTTCTGCAGTTGCTGACAGTTGTCAGGTAAAAAAAAAAAATGAATAAAATGTTGGTGAACCATTAGTGTTGAAGCATGGGAAGCAGGAGGATATTATTACAAAATAGGTTTTTTTGTATTCCTGCTATGTTTCTGGTACTTTTGCTAACATGATTTTGACATATCCAAAAGCATTTTGTTTGGAGCCTTCATAAAATGTTTTTAATCCACTTGAAATACACTGTAAGGTGAAGTATCATCAGAAATATATGGGATGTAAAAAAAAAAATTTAAATCCACATTGACAAGGTGGGATTAAATCACAGTTAATGGAAACAACTGTTGTAAAAGTTGTAAAATGCACTGACTTGAAAATTATTACAATTTCTGTGCATTTATTGAATATTTATAGTTGCTAACAAAAACAGTAAACCATTATTGAAGAAAAAAAAAATCCTCATTTCATATATTTCATACTGCAGTTGAATGATGTTTATGTTGAAAGTCATCTTAAAGTTTTAGATTGATTGCCATAACCAACAGTCCACTGACTTCAGCTTTTCATGACTTGAATTTGGTTTTGGAACAGAATGCTAATGTTATAAAATAAGGCTAAATGTAGAATCTGTAAGAAAGCGTTATGTTCCAGCGGTGTAGCATTTCCAGCTGTAAGTGTGTGCTCAGTGCGCTCAGAAAGGTCTGAGTCTTCAGTCAGTGTGTGTGTGTGTGGGCCTTTGTGTGTGTCTCTGAGAAGAAGGGACACAATATGGCACCATTAAGCCACTTCTTATAACATCACATCCAGCATGGAGCCAGTAAGACCGCAGTGGGCCTGTGTGTGAAGGCATGCGAGAGGGTGTGTATGCCTCTTCAGGTGTCCTGGTACGCTGTGTGTGAGTTGGCGAAGTGAAATGGCACGCACACGTGCTCGGCGCCGATTACGGTGACGTTAAAAAAATAAAAAAATCCCTCACCCACTCAGGCCAGCATGGCATCATCAGTCTCAGCTTCACCTCTTATCACTGCAGTCAGCTGGGTGACTGGCTGCTCTGGCTCACGAATGTAGGACTAACAAAAGTCTGACGACGCAGAGTAGTGAACGCGCGTACATCAGCTGAGAGTGAAAGCTGAAGCCTTATCATAGCGGAGGACGTGTTTTTAATTCTGGGCGAATTGGAAACGTTAGCCGGTACGTCTTATTTAACTTTGAAGGCGATATCTTGAAGAGGCTCTGAGCTTCTGAAGCCGTTCACTGACGGCAACTTAAAACCCATTGAAGTCACAACGTACCGCCGTCAGATTACATTTTATTTTGTACCGGATTAGGATTAATAACTGTCATTTAGGAACAACGACAAAACCCGTTTCTGTCAAAAGCAGGTTTCCAAATAAGTGACACTCTCTTGTGTCTGTGCTAAGTCTGCTTAGCTTGAGGGCAGCACATAATGAAAGTTAATGAGGGTTAGGGAAAGCAAGTTGAAATATTCAATTTCTCATTAAAATGTCAGTTTTTTTGTTTTATACTCCCCGCGCGCCGCCGGGTACGAGCGTGTCACACTGAGCTCAAACTGTAAAGCCAAAGAAACCAGTCAAATGAACTTCCTCTGTTCACACCGACTGACAGTGAAAGATAACTTACAGACATACGGGGAGGCAACGTTTTAAACGTATTACGCGTTCAGATAAGTCTTAACACACTTCTGTGTGCTTGTTCCCTTTTTTCACTTCACCCACCCATACGATTGCAGTTTTTCTTTCAGGATTTCATCACAAGTGGGAATTTTTCCCCTTAAACCTGTTTACTTCCAAACTACATGAAATATATATTTGGGGGGGAATGTGTATTTTAGTAACGTATGAGATCAGTGTGTGCTAGACTTCTGCTTTGAACTCACTGAAACATGTTATGTGCAGAATTTTCCCAAACCCATGCTGAATAATGCATGTACATAACAAAACCAGTGGAAAAGCATGCTTGTACATTTAACGTGACATAAATATGCAATTGAAACCATAAATCTAGATATTTACTGACACAGAGTGTCAAACTCCAATCTTCCAGGCTGGTTGTCCAGTTGTGTCCTTGGTTCCTACACACCTGAATTAAGTGGCTGCGCTGAAAGTTCAGTTTATGACCTAATTATTTGTTTCAGGAATGTTGAAGCAAAGATGCAGGAGCCCCATAAAAACTAAAGCTTGACACTTATCACTTCACTGGTAAGCTAGCTCACTAGCTAGCTAATGACGAACTGATCTAAACGACTGTTTTAGGTCAGTATAGAATTACCCAAATTATGTCTATTTGTTAAACGTCCTGTTTATTACCCAATTATTTGATTCAGGTGAGCTGAAGCAGAGAAACATTTAAAAGACACAAGATGCCCTTAAAAACCAAAGTTTGACAAAGTTCTACAATTTCACTAGCTGGCAAAGTGAAGGGAGCTAGTGAGTTAGCTAGCTCACTAGCTAGCTCACAAGTAAAACTGACCTAAATATTTCCTGTTTAAGGTCAGTTAGAATTACCTAAATTATTTCTATTTGTAAAATGCCAGAAAATTATTATTTTTTAAAAAAAGTTGAGTTTTCATTTACACAAAACATTTACGCTAATGTTTTGTTGAGGCGTATATGTGGATGTATTTCAAGACAATACAACACATCAAGTCAGAAAACGTGCTGGAAAGTAAACCTGTAGACTTTTGTAGCAGATATTAAAAAATTACCTAAGATATACTTTTTAAATACAAGCTGGCAAAATATTAGGTCGCAAGTCTGTGTAATCAATTTCAACTGATGGCCTGGAGCAAGAAAGTCTTTGTTTCTTGTGTGCAGTTGGGATTTTCCGCCTACGAACGTGAGTTTTTTGGGGGGAAAACATGCTCAAAAACATCCAGTTAATGATGCAAAAGCATCTTTGAAATATACAGTAAGTAAAGATAGATATCTGTGTCATCTGTCTCTGTGTTGGCCTTCTGATGCGCTGGCGGTCTGTCCAGGGTGTGCTCTGCGTCTCGCCTGATGACAGCTGGGAAAGGTGCCAGCCCCCGCTGCAACCCTGAACTGTCCATGGCGGGCGCAAAAAAATAAAAAAAAAATAAAGCCAGAGTGAGTGAGTGAGGCAAATTTGGCCCAAATGGTCACTCCAGACATATTTGAGTTACCTTCTGGTGCTAGCTGGGCATGTCTAATCCAGATTATCTGAAAGTCACAGAAAAAGAGGCTTTGGCTGGAACCCTGTTAGGTTCTGATTATACAGGAAATTAAAAACACACTGATTACCAGCTGTAGCTCTCACTCAGGCAGAAACAGGATTCACCTTTAAAAGAGACAATTTGACACATTTTTCTAAAATACATCATACCAGTTGTATGATTTATTAATCAATTCATTTGTGTGTTGTGGCCTTTCTGTTCGATCACCTGACGAACTGATTGAAAAGGGATTTCATAAGCTAAAGAAGTGATTACCTTTTGGTTCACATCATTACATTTCTCTATTATTCTAAATTTAGGACCCACAATTCAATAAGAAATGAGTCTCTGAATGCATTTCTTGCTATTTCTCTTTATTTTAACTGGTTTTCTGACCTCTCTTGGCAGCCCTTTGGACCTGTATCTGGCTTTGTGCCTGGCTCAGTGTATTAAGACCTCACAAACCATGACACGCCCATATGGAAACACCATATGTCCTCATCAATACAACATACTAATCCATAATACATACCCATACACAGACTGCCAAAGAAAAAAAAAACATATGCGGCAGTACGCTGCGGTGCAGACACCGTGTACAAACACATAAGCAGACAACTCACACACACTTAAATTGGTTTAATGACCCATTTGGCATTGAGCAGCATCTGTTTAGCAAATGAAGACTCATAGTAGGGATGGTAGTAATTTTCTCCTGACACACTGAGCAGATAGGACAGGCGGGATCCTGTTTACCGCATGTGAGCGCTGTCCCGTCCTGTTCCAGCACTGGGCTGTCATTGTTCTCTGTGCTACCCGTCTCTATCTACTGCACTGTCACACAGGAGTCGCTTTTTTAAAAACTCAGAGAGAAAAAGTGCTGATACTCAAGGGTGGACCACCACTATCTGACCACAGTGGACTCCTAGCACAAATATATTTCATTAAGTAACAAACAAATGGCTTCTACTGAGATAAGTATATGAATTTAAATTAGTTGTCTATTATTTACAAAATAATTAGTTTGTTGTTCTCTGGCATCTCGCTTTGAGCTCACAGCCTGAGAGGCTTTTCCTCCATCAAACATGCTATTTATTTTTGTCTCTTATTTAGTGGAATTATTGATATTGATGAGATTTTCTCCAACATAATAACCTTTTTCAACTTTCACAGCTCCACTGTTGAAAATGAGGCTCTGACATTCACAAATGACATTGAAATAAATTCCAGTCCAACATCTGGTTTGAGGTGATTCCTGTTGGAGAAAAAATATCCCAACTTCACAAGATCTGCTTTTATCTTCCTATCAGTCAGAAATTCATCATATTGACGTCATCAAGCCAAAGTTCAGATCTGCCAAAACTGACTGACGCCTGCTGACCTCAAGTTTGCAACCAGCTTCTGAAACCAGTAACCTTCTGAAACCAGTAACCTGCTCCCAGTATCAGAATGTCACTGAGGAAGAAACTGCATTAGGTTTTCTATCACTTTGATATCTCTCTATAACTGATGGATATTTGTATATAAAATACGTCGATAGAGTTTCATTTACAATTTTTGTATCTTTGTGTCGATGAGGTAGATCTCAGACGGCTGGTGAGAGAAAAAGTAGATCTTGGTCTCAAAAAGTTTGGACACTGTGTCCATCTTAGTGCTAACACAGAAGCTAATATCTATGGTCTTTTTTAGCGCTACCACAGAAGCTAATATCAACAGTAATCTGTCTTAGTGCTAACGCAGAAGCTAACACATCTACAGTCTTCCTTATCTCAGCTATTGGAGGTTCCACCAATTAACGCCAAGGAAAATACAGTCGCTCCTGGATTTCCTGATTTGCAAACACCAGTTAGCAACATGCCAAGTATCAATGAGTCTGGGTATTTCGGCTTTCCAAGCTGCATTTCCTTTCAAGTATTTTAGATTTGATCCAGGTTTACTTTCCAGACACTTTATGTTTGCTGAAACAGATAGGTCCGAATGGATCCCAGACAATCTCTCTGAGAACCAGTCAAGACAGGCCTAATTCTGGAGGAGTTTTAATACAGCAGCACAAAGACACAAGTTAGAAAGGCAATGCAAACCCCTTAAACTACAAATTGGCCAGACTCCCTCTCTGATATGCCAGTTTATGGCAGCTTTCATTGTGAACATAAATATGTCAGACATGCAACATCTCATTATGCTCCATCAAATCTAACGGTTGGCAATCATTTGAGGTTTTATGAAGAGGAAGGAATATTTCCCAGACATCTGTGGAGAATCAAAACTATACAATGATATGGTGGCAGGTCTGGATGTAATGAAAACGATGGAGCATATGACACGATTGTGTCATATGCTAACACAACCGTCACAGGCTATACTTTAAAGGTACAACTATTAACGACTAACTGGAATATATATCTCAAAGAAAAGGAGGAAAGAATGATTTCCGATAGTGTGAAATTGATATAGGAGTTGAAAATGTTGAACTCAACTTCATACACATTTTCTACAATTACTTCATATCTAGTTAGACCTCAAGAAATGTGTTTCCACTGCTGGGTTGGAGGCTACAAACATTTTGGGAAAGTAAAGAAGCAAGTAGCAAAGTTTAAAGATCCCTTATTGGCTATAGATTCAAAAATAGCCTGAAAAACACAGTTGATTATGTCCACCACTCTGTATACAAAAAGAGGCCCAAAGGTTAAAAACTGCCTGTAGTAGTTTGTTCCAACTAGCTTAAAAATGCTAAAGATTTAGAGGAAGTTTAAAGGTCACTGCTTTACCAAAAGTGTCTGTGATTGGTAGGAATATCTGACGTTGACCCTGACACAAGCCTCAAGAAATAAGAATTTAAAAAAGAAAAAACGACATAAATAGAAATTGTTTTTCCGCTGTGACTTGGTGTCCGTGTGCTATCGCTTTCAGCTCTCTTAGTTGGATGCAGCAGCAACATGTCAGGTAAGGTCACGACACTGGCAATAATGGGAACGGAAAAGTTGAGGAGAAAAAAGTTAGACTGAGGCTAAGGAGAAAGGAAAGACACAAAGAGGAAGGGAAGATAAAAAGAGCACTAAGGGCAAAGAACAATGAAATCAGAGGGAGATGCTGGACAGAAGCTGAGTCTAAACGGTGACATGATTTATCACCTGCACCCACACACACACTGTTAGCAGCACACTTGTTTCCACTTCCTGGTGGCATCACTTCGTATACTCCAGCTGTTGTTCTCCACCTTGTCTACAAACAGACTTTATACCATCAGCATCATTTAAGACTAGTCTGCCTTACATGTGAAAGAAAACCGTTCGTTTCCATTCATCAGGACTGAAAAGCTGCAGCCTCTTGAGTTACCTGTAGGCTGGTTTAACAGGTTGCGGCGCCGAATCAGGACTTGAGAAGAATTGATGTGAGCACAGCAGGCGCTCAGATCCTCATTAGACACTGTTTTATCTAAACAGCTTCAGAGAGCGCAGAATCTGGAAACACTGTCGTAAAAAACAGTTTTTGATAAAAGTACTTCTGCCTGCGTAAAAACAGGCTTTTACCAGTTGAACCAGGTAAAAACAATATATTTATCCGTCAGCAGCATCTTAAAAAACTTATTAGATTAGAAGAATTCCTGTATTTTGATTGATTACAGTGGAAAGTATCACTCATGACTGTGGGCCAACAGTCATGGAGTCATTTCTCCATAACAAAAAAGTTTCTTTTTAAGGTTTTTAACTTCCACGTGTTGGCAGATGGACATCAAAACTGACTTTGGAATGGAAAAAGCAGACTGATGTCAGGCCTCTGAAAAAAGCTGTGTCCTTAGTCCTGTTGAAGCTTTATGGACGACGCGCAAAAATAAGGTCTGAGCCAGGAAACCAACAAATGGAAATGTTCTGAGTGGAAATATCCAATAAGAATCAGCGATTTGTATAAAAAGTGTCTTGTTTATCGGCAACTTTCTAAGGATGATTTAAGCATATCAGAGTTTTATAAGCCTGGCGGGCCACCAGGCTTCACTTGAACCCCCATCAGGCTAAGTATTGTTTATTTTTATACACCAGTGACAGTGATAGCAAAGGCGGGTTATAGAGTCTCTTTGGTGAAATGGTTGGAAGCATATTTTCACATTTGCTGTCAACTTTAAACATTTTTTAAACAGAAAAACGTGCAGGAAACCCTGAACTGAAAAAAAAAAACAATTAAACTTATTGAATTGCTTCAATTGTAACTCAAACAATTCAATTAACTTTATCCAACTTCACTTATTAAGTTGTGTATAATTTCAACACCATGAGTTGACAAAATTTACAAAAAAATTAGAGAAAATGGTGTCCCTGTGCTCTGTTGAAGTGGTATGTTGTACCATCCACACTTAGAAAAAGACTGTTCTAATCAATCAATTAAAAGCTCAAAATTAATATGGCATAAAACCCAACACTGAGTGCATTAAAGCCGCTGTTATACTTTACTCTATGCAAAGCTTACAAGGCTCAACTCACACCATTTTGCTTTGGGTGTTATCGTTACTTTATATCCTGCTGCATAAAGTTATTCTTGTCTGCCGTCTCGTCTTGATCCCGTATCTAAATCTTTTAAGCCATTTGTAGCCTAATTTGCTGTTCTGATGTCTCTTTTCCCTATGCAATACCAACCCATCCTTTGTAATTAGCTTTCAAAGGATTTGCCATGTTATATGCACTAAAGTGGAATGTAATTACACTCTGGTGTGTGGAGAGTCTTTATTTTTGACATGTGGTTTCCTGTATAGTTTTGCTGCAGACTGACATGTTGCCAACATCATACAAAGTCAGAAGTTGTTACATCAGCCTCACACTGGCCCTTTTCAGTTATCTCAGTGGTATTACATTAATAATATGTAAATTATTACAAGATGTTGCAAACAATGTAGGTTATTCAGGATTTTCCTACAGTCTTTCAACATTTTTATCCTCTGCAGAGCAGCTGAGGTCTGGACCAGTCGGGCTCTTCCAGCTACGCTGACAGGATTCCCTGAAGGATCGGCCCAAATCCCCAGAATGTTTCTGGAGTCTATAAAGAGTCCTGCTTATCATTTTCATTTCATCGCTTCGATATTCTTCCTGTGTCGCCTGTAAAGTTTATCCTGTTCCTCTGACAACATGGGAAGATTATTAATAATAAATCAATTGATTTTCAGTTCGTATTGCTGATTGTCACATGTAGTAGAAAGGAGTAGTAACTAGAGGACAGGCAGGGTGTCGATATGGAAATGTATCAAGGCTTCCCCCAGAAAACTTGCTAAGCCCGGTGGTTGGGTGCCATGGCGGTCATTCATCCAGAGACCTGTCGCGTTTTTGAGTTAAAAAACGTTTAAAGTTGACAGAAAATTTGAAAATATCACTTGATAATTATGAGTTATTGAAAGACTGGACGATTAATATCTGATCACCAACTACAAAGTCTTAATTAATGCAAACATTTAAAAAATACGTTAAGTAAATAAGCAATGTTTAGCCTGGTGGGGGCACAAGTAAAGCCTGGTGGCACGCCAGGCTTGTAAAACTGTGGGGGAAACCCTGTGTATTCTGCCGCTGCTTTGAAGCACTTTAGTTTTACCTTCCAGAAAATTTGAGGTGCGTCAGTCAACAACAATGTGAGGTTGTTGACTGACGCAATATTAGGCTAGCTTGCTTTACGTTTAGTTATGCTAACCCAGGAAAATCAGATTCTAGACACGTCACGACCAAACAACAATCAGAGTTCTGTTTAATAAAAACATGGTCCATCAAATTAATCTGTACAGTATGTTCTCTCTTAAGGATATTCAAACCCAATAAAAAAAAAGCACAATTAATTTGGCTAGAACTATCACAAAAACAATGAAAGACATTTATGTAATCTTTCTAGCATGACTGTCACTTTTTTTTTCCAATAAAGCAACGCTGTAGTTGCAGCGAGGATGTCAGAGACAATTAAAGAAGAGGTGGGTTATCACAAGCGACATCTTCTCTCTCAAATTCTTTTCTGCTCAGACTCTGACATACTGTAATTTATGATGACATTTGGCTGTAACCACTGATCAAACATTCATCACTCAGAATGTCAGTCAAGACCTGAATGGACAGTAAATGTAATAACAGATAATGAAAAAAGTCACTGCTTAAGCTGCGTAGCTCCAAGGTGACAGCTAATATTATAACATATTCAATAATCTACCATTGATTAAAATTTAAACCCATCTTCATAGGGTGTTTTTATACCAGATTGCCTTAATCTGTGTTTTGTCCAACATTTAGCGCATCATATTCATTCATAACAATGAATCAATCCCCCATGAAACCTATGGATTAGAACGTCATATTTAAAACCTGCATTTGTAATTATCCACCTTCCTTCAATACGACGTAAAACCTACGCATCTACTAGCCTTTAGTGTCCGTTCTCTACCAGCTTTTAACATCCAGAGACTGAATCGACTGCATGGAGACTCTCTTGACATCAATTTTCACATCTTGAGACAAAAACTCGATTAGATTTAGATCTGGATATGAAATGGGAACTATTATGCAAAAAAAACAAAACACCCAGCCGCTTTTTGACAATAACTTAATGTTTTTTGGTGTCTGGAAAAAAAACATTTCAAAATCTTCCGGTACGTAACGTCACAAATCATAGCCCCTCAGCTAGCTAGCACCCCCAGCGAAGCCTAGCCCGTCACCCGAACCCAGCTCCAGGATGTTTGGTCATCTGGTCTTGTACTGCTGTACAATGGCTGCTGTCGATTTACCATCCAGAAACCACTTGCTGCATTCTACTTCTACTTTTCAAAGATTTACAGCTGTATAATTGTGCATCTTTTATTCGGCCTTTTTCACGTGCGATGTCACAACTGGTGGAAAAAACGAAGACCACAGGAAGTGGTAGGAGGAAGATGACGCGTCATGTTTTTCCAACGAATTATGTTAACAAACTTATTCATGCTGGATTTAGTTGTGTTTATTTAATGGAAACAGCACAATTGCTCACATTTTCAGTGGAAAGGCAGCTATTTACTTTGTGGCAATCCCCTGTTGAACAACATGCAGCAACAGTTTAAGGTTTCACCATCATGCATCATAACTGCTTAAAGATTTTTTTTTAAAACTGAGTGGAGTTAAAACTGTAGATAAAACAGTAAAGGTCACGTTACAAGTTTGAAATATTTCCGATACTTAAAACAAAAAACAAATCAATAATGATCAATAGTCTGGTATGAAACTAGCCCTACTATGGATTCTTGTATTTTCTCTGCTGTCTTGGATTTCAGAACATTTGTTTTTGGGATGGTAAACTTGCTTAGCGTTTGGGAAGCTAGCTTAGTGTGAAATGAAACGTGCTGACAACATCACCCGCTTTAGGAGCCTCACGTCACCCTACTGCAACAAGCCTCTTCACATTCCTGTCTGTCATGGCGACAGATCTCACGAGGCCGGTGATACTTGGAGAGAGCAGTTGGGAAGAGTCTCAGAGGGACATCTCTGGCGCAGAGGGAGTTGTGTGGACACCGCGGCACAAGGACGTCTTACCCCGCTTTCTGAAAGCCGAAGCCAGAGGGGAGCCCCGTCCGCCGAAACGTGATGCTAAAGCCGGCCTGAGCAAACGTCAGAAAGTGTGACAAGCTAGAAGACAGACTGTCCTCCAAAAAGCATTCCTTCAATGCTGTAGTTGTCAGAACATCAGAAAGTTGTTTTTTTTACTATTTATGGCTCAAATATCGACTGTCACAGCTGCCATCTGATAATGGTCATTTTTTGTGGATATGGAGGCATTTTAGGCAAACTTGTTGCTTGTGGTGAGAATTTAACGTTCATTTCACTGATGAATGCTGTGATATAGTTTTATCAAATAGAGCCTTAATGGAAATTTACTCAAACTCTTGCAAAATAACTCAAAGTCATTGTAGTTTTTTTGGATTGTCACGTTGCATGTATAAACCTGGGTATATTTTGGGCAGATTTTATGTGACAATATAAAAAATGCATAGTTGTGAAGTGAATTGAAATAATTTTTTTATTTTCTTTTTTCTTTTTTGAAGAATAGAAATCTGGAAAGTTTGTCGTGCATTTGTGTTTATCTCCACTAGGGGTTTATCGTATTGTTGATCATTTATCGTGATACATTTCTTAGCATGATAAGAATTCAGATTTATTGTTTGTCATAATAAAATCCAAATGATGTTTAAAAGCCCAAAATCATTATTATGATTGTTAGTTTTACTAGTTTCTCCACTGTTTTGTTCAATAAAAGTATCAGTAAGTATTAATTAATTCAAACATATGATTATCATTACTGTGTGCAGTTTAGTAACACAAATCACACCTTTTGTGAATTGTGTCCTAAATAAGCGTGTTATAAATGTGAATGTTTTCAATACCATCATTTGTTTTTGTTGGGCTATGATTACTGTGCCATCCAGTCACAGCAATACAGTTGCCTTAAACAAAAATAGTAATAGTTTATTGTCACATATCGTTGTCACAACATTACCACAAAATATTGTAATAAAACTTTAAGTCCACATCGCCCAGGTCTAACGTCCACTGAGTGGAGAAACTGCAGCTCTGAGCAGGAGCTTCATGGCAATAAGTGGTGCTTTGTGGTTACCATGGAGACTAAAGGATTTCTCAAACTTGCATGAAAGAAAAACACTCCAGATATGTTTTTGATCAGGGAATAACATTATAACATGATGTAAAACTCAAAAAAGTCAATTTTACATAATACAGCTCCTTCAGACTAGCCAGCAGCAATTAGCAAACACCTGGTGGAACTGAGCATCAGCCGAGCTCATTATAGGAGCTACTTCTCAGTGCAACAATGGCAAAAACGTTGTTAAAGGGTTAATAGAGGAGACATGTTGTGATGATTTCCTGAAGGCGGAGTTTCAGAAAGAGCAGGATCTTCTTAAAGAGACAGAGGCCCAACTTCAAAGCCTTACGTTGACTTTCTTTTAAGTCATATTTTAAACATACGGCATCTTTATAACAAGTGAAGGTAACAGTGACTTGATTGTACTATAAATTGGCACTATGTGCCTGGAAAACACATAATACTGCCCCTTTAAGGGCATTAAGAGGCTGAAAACAAATACACACTGTTTGTTAAATGAAATCTGTAATTCATTTCTGCTGCCACTTTAAAATCTCACTAAAATGCTCTTCTAGGGGCCACACAAAGTCGGAGCTGTGACTAGTTCTTCCCTCTAAGTCGGCGTATCTTACAACAACAACGGCTCCAGTGTCCGGCCTTAGCTTCCAAAAATGTCAAATGGTGCAATTTTGTCTGTATGACAAGAGTAAGGACTGTGCAGCGGTGTAAAAAGCCATTAGGTAATTCATTTCTAAGGCTCTCGCTCCTCTTCGGGAAGGGAACGGAGCCAACTCATTTTGCGCCGCAGACTCGGTGAAATAAACAGAGACGGAGGGGAAAAAAAATAGAACAACTGTTGCGTTTCACAAGGCCAAATCCCCGAGCGCGAGTAAACTAGATGAGCTTCAGGACACAAGTTGACATTATGTTTCATTTCAATAACAATGCCGCTGTGAAGAGGACTGCCTTGGCAATATCCCCGGTGGGAAAACACTCTGCTACACACACACACACACACTACAAATGTTATCCTTCACGTTCACTCGCAGTCATCTGTCAGGAATTAATTCCGTACCGTTAAATCATAAAACACTGAGAATTTGACGTAAAAATCCTTTAAAGCTGACAAGTTTTAATGAGTTTCCTGTTGGGTTTTTTTGTCTTCGTCTCGATAGGGAACTCGTACACACACCCCCGCACACACACACGCAACACAAGCTTTTAAAACCTGCTTCACTGACACCACAACGCCCCACTGGGACCCGCAAAGAAATAATCTGCAGGCCAGATTTATTGCACACACATGCTAAAAGAATATGTTTATCACACACATTCTCTGAGTCACACACCTAAACAGCACATTATGATTCTCACACACACAGGCACACCGGAGCAGTAATAGCTTCAATCGCACCTTTTTCAATAGATATACTCCGGTGAACGCGGCGCGGAGAGAAGCCGGGTTGTTTGTAATTAAGTCCTACACGTGCAAATCCAGTTGTGAGGCGCTGCTTATGAGATTGGCTGTGTAATGACATTGGCCCCAAAAGAAGGGGACGGGGGGAGGGGGGCGCTTACTTAGCATTTAAATAGGTTCTTTTCCCCACTGAAACGGTTTATGTGCATTTTGGAGAAAAAAAAAAATCAACAGACTTTTTCATATGTGGCGTTTCATTGTGTGTGAGGAAACAATCCATTTTCCCACACACGCACACACACACACCAACATGAACGTACGTTCGTCTTCATGAAGACTATCAGTGGTTTAGTCATAATTAATGTTTATGTAAACAGGTGAGCGGTCGGCTTTCTAAAGGCTCCTCAATCCCACCGGGAGGATTTTGTTAGTTTTTGCAATCAGCTCTACATAAAACACTCTGTAGACATGATGTGGGAAAACCTGAGTCTAAATATTAAAGGGACAGTTCATTTATTGAAAAGAACGGTTCAGTTAATGAGGATCTGACATATTTAAAGGAAAGTCGTGCAGGAGAGAGGAGGCAAGGGGGAAAGGAAGGAGGAAAGAAGGAAGGGAAATAGGAAACGAAGAAAGGAAGTAGGAATAAAAGGCTGAATGGAAGGAAGAAATGAAGGCAGCAAAAAAGGTAAAGAGTACAGAAGGAAGGAAGGAAGGAAGGAAGGAAGGAAGGAAGGAAGGAAGGAAGGAAGGAAGGAAGGAAGGAAGGAAGGAAG
>CAEFZY010007815.1:0-14186 GCA_903066815.1 Brachyrhaphis roseni | reverse complement strand
AGATAAGCGGCAGCTGCAGCTTCAAGGTCTTGGACAAACTTTCACACAGTTTAACAACTTTTCTCTGGGGTGTGAATACTAAACCTAAGATACAAACTAGTAAAACTGTTAATGTAAGAATAGTAACAAAACATAATTTTTCTGACAGTTTCATTTTCCAAAAAGTTGGTGAGCTTCTGTCTTTATCATAGAGTTGTCTGTGAACTTGAGCTCTTGTGGGATGAAACAATGCTTAAATACATGCTGGGGGGTTTCTCAGCTAAACATCAAATTTAGCATGTTTATACAATGTTTTCTTTCAGCTTGGAGAAAGCCTGATGTAAATAATTATTTTATTTGAGGTATTACAGATACTAGATGCAGTTAGTCAGCATGGGTTGCACCACCTTGTTACCATCATATCACACTCAGCACAGCCACAGCAGTACAGTCGCAGGCCAGGCAGGCCTAGGTCTGTGTCCATGTGACATACTACATATTTTAATAGTGTTCTAATGTGCTATACAAATAAACCTGACTTACCTTGAAACATATTTATTGATTTGATCTTTTTTTTATTATTCTATTTTTTCAGAAAAAGATGCCATGCAGAGTGTTGACTGCCAGAGAATGTCCATAAACATGATCATTTTTGGAGCATTAGCAAAGAGCTTCAGTCACAGAGTCAACACAGGGGTATGTTTGTGTAATAGTCTAGCCTTATGCCACACGGGTCTATTAAAGCAGGACACTGTCACACTGTCATCTCTGACAACAACAGGTCCAGTTCAGAGTGTTAGCCAGGAACTGGAGAACTGGATCCTTAAAGCTGTACTAAAGGACATGCTCAACCAAAAAGAACTTCATTTTGTGTTTTAAGACATGTTGTGGGCTTGGTTCAAAGAGATATTTTAATGGAGAAGTGAAAAGGTCCTTCTTGCAGTCTGTTGGCCAGGAGATCTGGTACTGTGTTTCAGAGTTCCCAAGGGAACTTTGACATGCCGTTTGTGGAGAGGTCACACAAAGTGCCGAATTTGGGTACCCATGTGCAGACAAATGTCCATGCAACCTCAGCAGATTACATGGATGGCAGCAGGCTGCCTTAGGCCAATGTGCAGTAATATCAATCATGGCCAAACGGTGACGGAATCCCTCAGGTGGGGTCTGGGACCCCACAATGTCCACATTAACATGATCAAAATCTCTATCTGGCATTGGGCAAAGTACCTGCGATGCTTTCTAACCTAAGCCTTTGTCTTGGGTGGCTCCTGGTAAAGTTTAGATCAGACCCTAAAAAAAATCCAACCTGGCCCAAGCACATGTCCAGGCCTGGTCCAACCCAACTAAATGACTGTATTTACAGACCTGAGTCCAAAGTAAATATTGTTATATTAGCTTAAATTGCTAGACCTCTTCTCACTTAGTAGTGGAACTTCTGTTTTTAGCTTTTGTTTAGTGTCTTACAACTTGTTATTGTGCAATAGCCAGCCCGCCCTAAATCTTACAACTCCTATGAACTGCCTACTGACCAGGTCTCGGTCTAACGGGCCCGGAAAATCTCTAAACCCTCCAGTCTTACCCTGAGATAGGTCTAAGAGAGATAATCTATTTAAGCTGGTGTCGAGAGAGACTCATCTAGCCTTTAACTACCTTCATTCCAGAGGTTATGACCCTTTTCAGTTAAGAAGCAATCAGCTGAGTAGCTCTCACAACTGCATAACTTCAATAACAACAAGCACTTGTTACAGACTAGACAAATTTTAGTGGCTCAACATAAGCCCCAAGGTCATTATTTTACAAACACTAAAGGAACTTCTGACTCCACCACATTACTAGAATCATATTCATGGATTTTACATTAATTAGAAGAACCAAAATCAATAGATGACTCAATTAATTTCACTGTCCACAAATCTCATTAGAATTTTTATGTATGTTTATTAAGCAAGCACACACCAGTATTACACCCGTTATAAAGCTGGGATCGTAGCAAGTTGCATGGCTTATTAAAAGAAACAGATTACATCAGAAATGTTCATTTGTTTGCTTTTAATATAAGTGATTTGCCCCACTTAAAATGAAAAAAACAAAAAACATTGCTGTTCATGAGATGCGTAGTATAAGAGTCCTGCTTTAGCCATGGTGAGAAATGAGACATTACACCTTTCAGACATAACTTTTTGTTCACATTAAAACATTCACATTTTGCACAATGAAATGTTCTGCAGCTTGTGATACAGTATGAATTCTTGTAAAATATTTAATTACGCAGTTTTTTTCACATCTGCCCTTCTCACTTCTCCAGTGCCCACTGCCCAGGTTTATGGCTCCGTCTGCTTCTTGCTTTGACTTTATGCACAGCAGCTGGTCCAAATGTGCCACTTCCGATGATTTCAACGATTTTTGGCTGTTGTTTTGATATGATTCATTAAACTAAATCCCCTTTCACAATCAGTACTGGCTGTTTGAAATGTAGCACAATTATCCACGAGCTGTGAGATCTCGTGCTTCTCACATCTAAGTGCTGCATCACCATATCTGAGAATGTGTTGACTCGCTAAGGCATGATCAAGGTATTACCTAGCTAATCTGCACGGTGCCACAGCACATATGACCAAGGCACATACACACAATAGCATGTGATGATTGGCTGCGTAGCAAAAATAAACTGTATCGTATCATTGGCTGGACAACTGTCACTCACTGAGTTAGATCACAAAGTAGTACAGAAAAATGTTAAAACTGATGTCTGAGCTCAATGTCCAGTTTACGTTGAACTTTATTTTATGCGCTACATAGATTTTCTTGTGCGCTGAGAATATGCGAGCAGTGCGCAATTGCGCAGGCGCGCAACTAAGAGGGAATATTGATGCCAAGCCAGATCTTCCTTTAGAAAAATTGTTGCTCTGTTTTTTTCTAACCCTTCACAGTTATGCATTTTGTTATTTTGGTCTGACACATGAGTAAAATGCATATAAAATACCATTAAAATGCCTGGTGCTCGTTGGTTGTAATGTGACAAAAAGTGAAGGTGTTCAATATGCTGTATGCTTCAAAGAGGATGAGAATCTGTCCTCTGCTCCTAGGGCACAGTGAGTCTGCTGCCAACACTGCAGTGTTTGTGTCTTCTTCAGTTGTGTCAATCTCAGCGAGGCACATTATTGTCGTCCAAGCCGCTGCTGAACTACCGATGTCTCTGATCAAATGTCTTCCAGATTGAGCTTCTCCCTTAAGATTGAGGCCAGTTTACAGGTCGAAGATGAGATGACATTCAGTTGTCAAACGTTTCATCGTCCATGCCTTCATACATTCAAGGCTTCATAGGTCCAAGGCTTCACAGGTCTAAGTCTCCACTTTTCCAAGTGAAAAGTGAAGTCTGATATGAGACTTCATAAGTCTCTTATGAAGCCTCATAAGTCCAAGGCCTCATTTGAGGCTGGACCAACTGGTGTCTCAGATTAAATGTTTTCCAGGTTGAGTTTCTCTGTTCAGCCTGAGGTCAGCTTACAGGTCAAACATGACAACCTTCAGTTGTCAAAGCGTCTGATCATCTGTGCCTTTGTACCTCCAAGGCTTCATACGTCCAAGGCTTCAGAGATCCATGTCTTGAGTCTGTCCCCTCTGGGAACCTGGTTGTTGTTTTTTGTTCTGTTTCAGGACATACTCTGGGTCTCTGGCTTCACTGTGGGGAAATCTCCAACAGCGAATAAGGACAAACTCCACCCCTGTAACTTGCTGCTGTCAGGAGAGGATGCATGCATCTATGTAAGGACGTTGACTGTCCTCACCTGTCCAAATATCTTACACTCTGTATCTAACACTGCACACATTCCAGGCTCATGAGCTCTGGTGTGTGTGTTTGTTTCCAGTATTTTATTGGCACAAACTCTTCTCCTGACATTATCTTCAGGTTTCCAAGCAGAAACCTCCTGAGCCCACATCCCCACTGGCCAGCAGGGGGAGCTCCTTGACTCCTGCTGAGGTGAGTCAGGAGTGGCTGTAACAGTGTCTTCTCTCCATCTCTCTCTTTCTCTCTCTCTCTGTCTCTCTTTCACTCTTTCTCTCTCTCTGTCTCTGTGTGTGTATGTATTATCGGTTACGTGTTTTTTTCTCACTTTGCTGTGGAGCATATCACGAAATTAATAATACCTACATTTCCAAGTTCTTTGAGTTAACAGAATTGTGCTACGATGGCAGCGCGGCTATGGATGACATGTAAAAGTATAGTCCTTTTGCCCTCCAGCTTTGTGCACATGCGCGAAATTTCCATACGTAAACAATAACATGCAAGGCGTTTATATTTGTGAATTTGATTAAGTCAATGCCTTACCAGCTATGAACCTCCACGCATGTCACTGAAATATGTATATGAACATATATGTATATGCTTGTATGTATATGTCTGTTTCTAAATGAATGAATGAGAATGAGGACAGATTCCCTGGTTATGGGGCTGCTAGCTGTGTGCTGCTTTGCGTTTCCTCTCAGGATCTCAGGACCCATAGAGTTCGTAGGTACACATACGTGCGGCTGGATGAGCTGAAGAACATGGCAGTGGTGAATGTCTATGGAGTGGTGGTGTTCTTCAAGCAACCGTTTAAGAGCCGTGGCACAGGTCAGTGCCTCAGTGCATCTCAGAATGACTTCTACACCAAAAGTTAACATCTGAAGATCTGTAACAAAATGAACTACTTCAACAGAACTAATATATTCATCATTAGGAGAGAAAAGTTTCTCTCAGAGCCTGCTGCTACATGTTGATGTTCAGATGATCACTACATCCTGGTCATCCTTATCATCTTAGTCATGTGTATTTGCTTTTTTCTATGTAATAATCCAGTTTAGAAAACAAATCTTTTAAATAAATGGAGGAGCCTATTCCATCTTTATCTGATGGCTATTCTTTCTGCTGCTCCTGTTAGCATCTTTCCTTGGATAAAAGTTGAGCGGTTCCCCAGAATTGGCAACAAGTTGAATGGTTTGTGGTTATATCTTAGCTTTTATTGATACATAAGAACCTTTGCTCTCTGGAGGTTAGATGATGGTATAAGATAGAAACTAAATACATTTTAAAAACAAGAATTGGGTTCTTGAAATTACTGTGGATTGTTTTTAATCTATGCAGGGTCAAAATTATACATACAGGGACATCTCAAGAAATTAGGTTGCTATGAAAAAGTTTAATATATTTCCTCTGGTCATTTCAGAAAGTGAAACTCATATTCTTATAACATTGTCATACAAGGTCATATATTTCAAGCCTGTTTCTGTTTTAATTTTCATGATGATAACAATAATTAGGGTTCCAAGCCCACGGAAGCGAGTGGAAGGCCAATGCAAGGCATTTGTTTTTGCTCTGTTTGTCCATTATTTCTTATTACGTTTCTCTGCTGAAACTCATACTGCAACCTATCCCCTGGAACTTATTACTACTTTTATTTGGTGTCCAGATTCAGGACCCACACTGCTACTCAGATACACATATTCAGGCATAGGTGGCGGTATGGTACCTATGCCATAGATGTTATGGAGTTACAACTCCATAACATCAAGTCCTATTGTCAAAATTGATGTGGGCGACATTTCCTAGAATGATTCTCCAACAGATGAGTCTCTATGCAAAAGTTTATGGTCTGGATAATTTCTCACCAGAGAACCAATCTTACCCCTTGGGATCAACTCTGAGCCCAATCTAACCTAGCACAATATATGCTAAGGAAGAAACAAAAAGGAGCCATGTTGATAAAATCAGCAAAACTGTCAGATCAAATATAAACTGTTATAAAATTATTAGAAATTGCTTAACACTTCACTGTGCGGAGATGTTTTTGAACTCAATGATCCTCTCACATTTTTCCTATGGAGCTACTGTCTGGTCTCAGACTACTCAAACTACACTCAAACCTTTAGCAAGTCTCTACAATTGGGCTTTAAAGGTTTTACATCAAAAGCCAATCAGATTCCATCATTGTCACATTTTGGCCAAATTCAGCATTTTGGACTGTCCTAATTTCATAAATTATAATCTTCTAAAATTGATTTTTAAGTGTTTAAACTGATATGCACCTACACCATTAAGTGATTGCATTCAGAGACTGCAGGGCAGCAGAAGATCTACTAGAGCGGTTTCAGATGGAAATTGTAAGGTCCCATTTCGAAGAACCACTTTTGCTCAAAGTGCTCTGTCTGTGAGAGAATCATGTTGTCAACATTATGTTGTGCTATTTTAAATTATCACTTCGATTTTTAAAGGTACTTTTTAAAAGCCCATCTAGGGACAAGTGCTGCGAATTAGCTGTTGCTATTGCACTATGATGCAAACATTGGACTGCTGTTTTGTTCAGTTTGTCTATGTCAATGTGTGTCTGTCCCTACCAAATAAACTTAAATAAAAAATAGGTATTGTGGCAGATTTTTGATTTTTTTTTTTGTTTGTTTGTTTTTTGCCCAGTTACACTCAGTGTGAGACAGGCTTTTGTGTGTTTTTTGGGTCAGTTCAGGTTCTGTCTCTGGAACTGTTCCCTGGAGGCCATTTTGCCCATCCTGTTGTTGAATCATGAACTCTGACCTTAAGCCTAACCTTGGGGTTTTCTGTGACTTCCTGAATTCATTGACACTCTCTTCTATTCCATGTTTGGATTCTGGTGTTTCCTGTAGCCAGTCTGTAAGGCCGATGGTGGTCAGTGACTTTTCTTCTGATCTGCTCTTGAATTTCTTGAGATGGGAGCCTGATGTCAGTTGGGCATCTGCCAAGCCTGGCAAAAATCTGGACATTATGTGCCTTGTAAAATAAAGAAACAATCTTATTATTCACAGTTAATTTATTATTTTTAATAAGGAGTGCTATATTTTTATATAGTGCTAGCTTGATCTGGAGAGCTTGTTTTTCTTACATAAAATCATCATTTAAAAGTTATTATTTCTTCAGTTTGCCGTTGCTTGGTATTACTGTGTTTATTGGTGTGGACCTTTTCAGTGGGACAGAAACTAAAAGCAGCAGCCATCTATAGCTTTTAGTTTCTTTCACATTGGTTTCCATAGCAGTGTGACAGAGCTGAGCTGCAGCTTATCAGACTTCTATATCCACAGATTACTGCTCCACCCTGAAGATCACCGATCAGTCTGAGCATAAGATTGGCTGCACCATCTTCTGTGAGAAGCTGGAGGACCACCCCAGAATCTTTCAGACCGGAGACATTGTCCGTATGCACAGAGTCAAGGTCTGCAGATGACTGTTTTCCATCAAATGCTCACAAACAGTCTCAGGCGCATACTGTCTTACCGTGACAGTATACACATGAGACAGACTCCGAGATATGAAGACAGAAAGTATTTTCACTCTTATTTTCATTGCAGGCCTTTTCTAAAATCAAAAAAGTTGATATTACTTCTCATGAATGTACAGGAAAAAAAAATCTAGATATTTTCACTATTTAAAAAAGAAAACTGGAAATATCACATGGTAAAGTATTCAGACCCGTTGCTCAGTATTGAGTAGATGCACCCTTGTGAGCTAGTACAGCCACAAGTCTTCTTGGGAATGATGCAACAAGTTTTCATCACCTGGATTTGGGGATCCTCTGCCATTCTTCCTCCCACAAGAAGAGTGTTGATGCGCTACACCGCCTCTAAATGGTACGGTCGTTGTCCTCCTTAGCCAGATTCGCTTTCCATTAGCAAATCCAGTGCGGCTTAGCCCAGCTGTTCTCAAATTTCAGTACCTGCATCAGGTGTTGAACAATCGGTGCCGTACCCGATTGAGGTACGGCACTGAAGGGATTTGATTGACACCTGACTTCTTTTGCTGATTGGCTTGTGATTTATGCCACTGAAAACTCCAAAATAACCGCTCATGCCGCGCCCACACAAAATGCTGCCCTGAGTGGTTGCCCATGTCACCCATATCAGAAACTGCCACTGGCTGCAGACCCCACAACAATAAAGAACAGACCATATAAATGGAAATGCTCATTAACTGAACCGCACCGAGGCAGACCACAATTGTACCTGTCTCAGTACAATTAACAATAACCCTAACCCTAACACTGTTATAGGTAGGCTAGTGGGAAAGCCCCTTTATTGATTCTGAGGGGAACAAATTTTGTGCTGTAATCAGAGTGAAAACCGGACTGGAATTGTTCATAGACTATTCTTGGTTAAATGGAAATGAAGTTGAAAGGCAACTTTTTTTTTTTTCCAGAATTTTGGAGATGAATGGAAGGTTAGAAATAGGGTGGAGATTATTGAAATTGTTTGGATCCAATTCAGTTTTTTTAAGGATAGGAGTAACAACTGCAGTTTTGAAGGTAGTAGTACCAGAAGAAAGAAGAGCAAATGGTGGCAAAAACAATTGGGAGACATAGTTTTACAAGAGCTGTTGGGAAATGATCTAATGATAATGTGGAGAACATAGAATTCTGAATAAAGAATTATATAAACTCTGAAAAGATCACAAGGACACAAAGACTTGTCTTTTGCAAAAGGGGGGAAAGCGTAATGTGCTTTCCAAACTGGTGGCAAATACAGCATGCATAGAGGAAGCTGTAATTCATCCAGCTCGACATTCACTCCAGGCAGAACACTTGTGCTGCAGACCTGTGTGCTTTTCAATAGCTTCTGCCTGCTCATCAGTCACTGTTGCAGCATCTTTGTATTTTTCACAGTACAGCAAAATAGCTGATAAGTCATGGGACTATATGTTTTTGTTTTACAGAGATGCAAGTGATTATAGTACAGTGAAGTTATTATAGTAGAACAACCATGACACTGTAATTTCAAAGAGGTTATCAGTTACAAAGCTGAATTTGTGTTTTGATTGTAGCTTCTAATTTAGGTGTTGGTTAAAGGCATATTTCATCTAATTGTCCACTTCCTTGAACGTCTGTGATCTATTTATTTAAGTAAAAATAATCAAGGTTTGTTTAACCTGCTGTCCTCAAGGAGGCACTACAGGTGCACCAAAGGCAATAAACACCTTGAACTCACATCCACTAACTATTTGTGTATATGTGTGTATATAAATTTATTTGATTTAATATTTCAAGTATCACCATATATATGTATGGATGGAAATTTAGGTTTCCACCAATCTATTTTCTAACACGCTTATTGCGAGGAGTGCTGGTGTCTATCTCCAGGGGTAGCATATTTAGGTTATTATTTTACATATTTTATACATTTGCACTGTTCTAACTGGATTTTCTTTCATTGTACATGTGTATAATGACAAGTTCTAAGTCTTTCTACGTTGTTGTTAGACTAGCTCAAAGGAAGTAAAAATGAGGTGGAATTGCCATTTAAAAAAGTCAAACTTGGAGCTTCATAAATTAGTTAAACACATATCAGTTAGTACTTTAAAAATATCGCATTCACACTTTTTAATACTTATACCAAACAACATTCTGATTGATTGTAAAAGAATGTACATTAAGAATTTATATAAAATAAAGGAGCCAAGATCTTACCTTTGTTCGAACCACATCGTATTCACAATCTGAGGGGTAGAAAAATGTCCAAATCGTGTACCTACCCATTCGTAAACTGGACATGTCCCTCCATTGACTTCTAATTCTTACAATGATTCGCGGTGTAAGCAATGACACCACAGACCAGGTATATATCTGGGGAATGTCAATGGAGGCAAATGGTCAGGGTCTCTGCTCCAACTTTTGATTTGAAATGGGTTGACATTTCCAATTTCAGCTAATTTTTCCATGTTTCGTTTTTGTCATGTGGGAGAAGCTTGCTGTGATATAGCCCACTTTGTATCAAACTGCTTTTCAGGATTATGGAAGAGGATACAGCGGTAACACAATAAAAACACCGGACTAAAGTTTGTTTTGGTCTGTGGCCTTCAAATCCGCTACTATTCAAATTCAATCTTGGTTTCATTCAAATTCAATCTTCGTCTCTCAGTCTGGGAGTCTTTCATGTGTTTTTTGGCAAACTCTGTGTTGGCTGTCATATGTCTGGCCCTGAGAAGAGGTTTCCGTTGGGCCATTCTGCCATATAGCCTCAACTGGTGGAGGGCTGCAGTGATAGTTGACTTTGTGGGACTGTCTCCTGTCTTTCTACTGCATCTCTAGAACTCAGCCACAATGATCTTTGGGCTTTTCTCCCACGATTGTTCAGTTTGGCTGAACAGTCAGGTCTAGGAAGAGTTCTTGTCGTCCCAAACCTCCTTCCATTTAAGGATTATGGAGGCCATTGTGCTCTTAGGAACCTCAAGTGCTGCAGAAATTCTTTTGTCTTTGGCCAGATCTGTGCCTTACCACAACTCTGTCTCTGAGCTCCTGGGGTAGTTCCTTCAACTTCATGATTCTCATGTGCTCTGACATGCAGTGTGAGCTAGGAGGTCTTATAGACAGGTGTGCGCCTTTATAATCAGTTTAATTAATCACAGCTGGACTCCAATGAAGGAGTAGAACCATCTCAAGGAGGATCAGAAGAAATGGACAACATGTGAGTTAAATATGAGTGTCCCAGCAAAAGATCTGAATACTTATGACAATGTGATATTATAGTTTATTCTTTTTGGATAAATTAGCAAAAATTTCTAAATAAAATTTTTTTTCTGTCAAGATGGGATGCTGAGTATACATTCATGAGAAAAAATATTAACTTTTTTGATATTAGCAAATGGCTGCAATAAAACTAAGTGAAACATTTAAAGGAGTCTGAATACTTTCTGTTATTTTCTGCACAGGTGCATTTATACAACAACTCCCTCACGTTAGTCAACACGTTCGGATTCTCTGTGGTGACGTTTAGCGGCGCAGTGGGTAAAGGTATGGAGCCTCGAACATCTAGTAAAAGCTTCCAGTTGGACGAAGACGATCGACGCATCGTAGAGGAGCTGAGGGCCTGGGCTGCCCCCCAGGCTCTGCTTTCCTCAGACTCTGCTGCTGTCCCTCTGTCTGGCGTCCAGCCCAACACCTACTTTGATCTCACCTGCCAGCTGCTGGCCAAAGCCTCCATTGACTCCACCTGCACACTTCTCAGGGTAATGGGAAGCTTGGTTATTTATGACATAACTAACACTCTTCAACATGTTAGACAGGCAGACATGGATACATTTAGCATTTCTCTGAGACCTTCATTTGGTTTGGGAGAGATGAAACCAATAAGCCTTACTGGTTTCCTGTCTCCTAGGTCTGGGATGGAACCAGATGTCCTCACGCTCTGTTGAAAGTCATTGTTGAGCCAAACAGCACAGAAGGGCCATCTTCTTTCTCCAAACACAAAGAGAGCCACATTGCAAACGTCCTTGTGTACGACAACCATGTGGAATTTTCCAAACTCCTAAAGGTCAGAGTTCAGAGAGTTATCTCTGGGAATTTTTCCACTTGAATTAATAGCTTATGTGTCTTCTAAAGTGTGGAGACACAAAGGTTGGTGTTTAAAAAATGTATTTGCATTTTGCAAGTTTTTGATTGAAAGCTATTTCAATCAAAATGATGTTTTTGATTGAAATAGCTTTTGATTTTTGTACATGTGACCACTTAATGCTTCACATTCAAAGAATGACCGTTTAGAGTTCTTTATAATCCATAAAATGTTTAGAAAATCTGCTGTGCATAATAATTTGGAACAGTGCATTTTGAGTTTTTTTTAATTTAGAAAAAAATGCTGTTCTCAATGGGGAGCTTTGTTCAGTAAAATTTGATTTGTACTGTAATAGTTCATGACTTGAAAATTATACTGACAATTTAAAAAAATCTGAGAAAATATCAATTGCATAATAATTTGGAACATGGTGTAAATGACTGTGCACCTCAGCCGATGCTAGGTAGCTAACCTACACTTGCATTTGGTCATTCAAGCCTGCCAGCTACCGCACACGCACATGCGAAGAAAAAGTAGAAAAGTAGGAGTGGTAAGAAAAACTTTGGAGGCGTTCAGTATCTAACCAAAAACTCTGCTTTAGTCGTGCTCTTGTTAATCCTGTTTGAAACTTAAATTATTGTTTTTTGGTTCAAATTAGTTTAAAATATATAACTGCATGATGACCATCCAAGTAGATAAATGTTATGTTGTTCGTTGTTCAAGTTTGGATGAATAGTATCTTTAATTATCTTTAATTTTAAAGGTCTTATGGTATATTTTTTGTTGTTGTTGTTGTTAAGTTGGGCATATTTATCCCAATAATCCCATAAAGAAAACACAAGTCAACAATATTAATAAATATTATGGAGGATAACGCATAATGATGACCCCTTCACATTTCTGCCTGCCCCCTCATGTACTGTATCCATGCCTACAACAGGCCCTGATTTGTAGACAAAAATCTCTTAGTCTGGCCATAAAACTCTGTCATACTTGCTTTATTGACCTCTGCTGCCATTTCTCTTTTCACTGGCAAACTTCTCCATCTCTCCTCTATGATATGATGGTAATTATATTTCAAAACATCTGCTTATATCCTCCGCTCCGTTTTTTTTTGTTGTTGTTTTGTTCAGCTCCATTTACATTTTTTTTGGTTGTAATTTTCCTATCACAACATAATGAGGATTTTAACAAATATGGAAATGTTATGTACTGTGGCTTTAACAGTGGATTTAAAGAAGTTACAGCTTAGGGAAAATTTCTGGTCATCTTTTTCTGCTTTCCATCAATAATGCCCTGAAAAGTGTGAAATATGGAAGAGACTATGTCAGGGAGGCTGTCAGGTAAAACCACTGCTGATTTCAGTGAATATTTGAGGAGAGTGACTGAGGATGGAGTTCTTCTGAGTTGTGCCTTGAACACCCTCTGAATCTGTCAATGCACATTCTTAATTATTAAGTAAATAAACACTTGTTTATTTCATTCTCTGACATTTTACTTTAATTTCATTTCTTAGAAGGCATCATTTGAAGCATTTTGATTCACAGCTGGTCCAAAATGCTAGCGCTCACTCTGCAGGCCCCACAATTCAGTCTCTCAGTGTTACTACAACAGTTTTTTTCCCCAGAATAACTGGGCTGGGCGTGCTGTGGTGGCGTAGGGGATAGCGCGACCCACGTTTGGAGGCTTTGAGTCCTCAATGCAGCCGTCGCGGGTTTGATTCCCGGACCTGACGACATTTGCCGAATGTCTTCTCCCCTCTTCTTCCCCCTTTCCTGTCAGCCTACTTTCATATAAGGGACACTAGAGCCCACAAAAGACCCCTGGAGGGGACAAAAAAAAGAAAAAGAATTACTGGGCTGATCTCACTCTAGACTATTCCATTCAAAACTAAAAGTGCTTTTATTGAAGGAGTTCGTGGATGAAGCTGCCTGTTCAGTTGCAGAGTCCACTTTTCAAGGCAAATGTTATCAAACTAGTTCCTAGTCTACTGGACCGATGGTTCGTCCTGTAATCTGAGTCACATGTTATGTCACATGTAAAATCACATGTGGACCTTTGAGCAGAAAGTGTGAGAAGAACCACTCAAGTTTGTCTACTTCACTGAAAGTCCTGGGCCAATAGCTAACGGGGGAGCCATGCTACGGTTCCAGCTGGTAACTCAGGTTTTTGCTTCTATCCCTAACAAAGGGAGTATTCCTCTGGACTTACTCTTCTCTGTGTTGAACTGACCCCTCTGTCCCGTCAGCCTGGTGCCTTTTTGAAAATCTATAACCTCCGAGCAATCCCGGGATCCAGTAAAGTGCCGGGCCTCACTAGCAGCCAGCCTGTGCAGTTGGATCATCTGGCCTTCCACCTCCATGGAGGAACGTCATACGGGAGAGGCATCCGGCTTCTGCCAGAAAACAGCTCAGATGTGCAGAAACTCAGGAGGTTTGTTTGTGCCACCTGTCACAAACACTTGGTTCCTTTAAATCCTGTGAAGGTTTTTTTAAATCCAAAGGGTCAATTCTATACAGAGACATAATGAAATAATCATAGCAAACTTGCACCCATGGAAGAGATTTATTTATTTTTAGATCAACTAGAAGAAACTGGTCTAATAATTTATTTTAGTTATTAGACTACAAGAGTCTAATGACTAGATTAGATTATCTAGAGTCTACATAAACTGAGGAAACACAGTCTGCAACACCTGAAATTTTAATCTTCTTGGCTTCTTTATTAGCATCACATTAGGGGAGAAAATGTAATCAGTTTTTTTGTATTTGATGCTGAATGGACCAAGGCTTTGACTATCTATACCAGGGGTGCTCATACTTTTTGAGACCAAGATCTACTTTTTCTCTCACCAACCGGCTAAGATCTACCTCATGACATGA
>CAEFZY010007811.1:0-12862 GCA_903066815.1 Brachyrhaphis roseni | reverse complement strand
TAAAACTACCTTAATGAATGACAAATTCTGGGATTTATTATGAGTCTCTGCTTATTTCCAGGCCCAAAAGAGCAACTTCACGTTCATAAAGGAGCCCAAAAAGGCGCAACCTGCAACTCATTAAGTCTGCAAGCGACTTTTTTGGCGAAAGAAACTCAAATCCTAGCAGTGACGTGCATTTTGTTTTTCCACCAACAAAATGCGCATCTCCCTCCATTGTTTACATTTCTGTCGTATAGAGACGTCAATCAGTCGACAAAACGCGTAGAGGAAATATAATTAAATAACTAAAGAAGGTAGTAACGCAAAAATGATTTTGCTAAGTAACTTTAATCTGATTACTGGATTTGAAATAGCAACGCGTTAGATTACTGGTTACTGAAAAAAGCGGTTACTTTGTAACGCGTTACTGACAACACTGATCTTATGCCTGAAGGCAACTGTGTAAACAGAGAATGTCCTGGGTGGCAAGTGTCCTTTCTGATGTGTTGTGCTTTTTTTAGACAGTGGTCGCTGTGCAAGTCTTCCAATGTGGGGAGAGGGCAGCCAATTATTTTTTGGGATGTATTCACAAAAAAATATATGTAATATATGTGCAGTGGCAAACTGTAAAGTAGCCCAAAACAATAAACTACCCCAAAAATGAATATGCAGAAAATGTACTTGTTTATTTTCATAAATTTACACAATTCCTTGTTTTTACAGTAAGTTATACACAATAAAATCCCAAGTACAACAACCAGCGGGTTTATTTTCAGTCCAAATATGAACTAAAAGCAGCACAAGCACATCCATCAAACAGTATTGGAATCATATGTACAGTTTTTAACTAGACCAATAACAAGCATCAGTTAGTGCAGTTTTTATTGGCCTTTCTTTACAAATGCTGACAATCTTTTAATGCCACCTTCAAATAGTTTTTTTTCAGATAGGTGATGTAAACAATGCTGTTAATCTTTAGCCTCCATCTCTATGTTTAGGGCATAATTGCGTCAAAAGGTCCACTTCTACATATTTAGTTTTGTTCAAAGACCATTTTAGGCTTTTTAAACAACTTAACAGTATGGCTGATTTCAAGATTGCTTGCATTACAAAAAGAGATTAAACATTAGATTCATGAAATAAATATGTCCTGCTGTACCAAACTCTGCCCTTTACAGAAGTAAGGTTCTGTGCTTTGAGCAGCAATGTCAGGTGAACAGATTGAGGCCAGAGGTAAAAACTTGTAATCCAGTTCCATGTCTTGGTCAAAGGAAACTCCAGGGTCAGAGAGAGTATCAAGTTCAAACTTGTGCTCAGAGTCTCCCTCATCAGCGTACATGACAGGTTCATAATCACCCAACTCCTTGCCCGATTCCTCCAAAGTGAGTAATTTGGTTTTCATTAGATTATGCAGTAGATCTTCCAAAAGCTGTTGTCTTTGTAGTATCCTAACCTATAAATTAGAAGAAGAGGATTTGAGTATGTTTTTTTTTTTTGTTTAAAAGAATATAATAAATGACTCATGAAATAAATTTCAGTTAATATTAACATGCAGAGGATTTAAAAATTGTATCTTCAGACTTCTGATAACATGGCAATTTTCTTTGATCAAAACAAGTAAGAATTTTTTTTGCTGAATTTAAAAATTTTATATGTACTGCAGCACTGTTCATGTTCAATTTAAATAAAAAAGTATATATTTTAGGAAAAAAAGACAAAAGGTGCATGGTTTGAAAGGTGCTTTGTTTCAAAAGTATTCACATGTTCAATTTGATTTCCTGTTTAAGCTCTTTTTTGATTGTTTTCTTCTTTTAGTCTGCTTTAATAAAAATCTTTCAGCATTTCACACTTTATGCTCCCAGTCTTTCAGATTGCAATAATCTATGCCATGCTTTTTCACATTCAGACTGGTTGCATGTGTGTCTCTGCTTTGGCTTACTTGATTTTCTTTTGCTGTCATTTGATTATTTATGTATGAATATTTGCCTGTATTTTGTGATTCTGAAGAATAAATTATTCTGCTTTCCGTCAGACTCTAAAATTGGGCTAAAATTGACAAGGACTCTGGATTGTTCATAATTTCTCCCAGTTTTACCTAGAAATAAAAGGCATGGTAATCAATCAGTGATTACCCTGCCAAAAATATTAGACTGTTATACACATTCTTCCACAAAACTAGAAGACTTTATCCTCCCTGTAATTTTATATATTTGGAGAAGCATTTTATAAAATTATGTATATTAAATTTGACGCACCATTAAAGCCTTCTCGTGACAGATATCTTTGTACAATAAGATCAGTTTTAACCTTTGTAAACTGTGAAAACTATGGCTTTGGCTACAAGATAGAGATGAGCTAGTTTAATGCAAGTTTGTTAAAAGGATCTTTTATTTTTAGGTTAGTCATACTTACTATATTTGTATCCTGTAATAATCTCAATAAAATTGAATGTTGCGAGTGTATCAAAATATGCTTCAACAATGCTTTATTTTAACCATTCACCATACTATCAGTGCAGGCAGAATTTAAAGGTGTGCTTATTTATTAAAACAGGATGTTACAAATATTTTTTTCCTAAGAAGTATTCACCAAAATAGGCATCTGAGCACTTTTTATTTCCAGTAAGTTAACTATGGAAAGTATTACAGTGTAAAAATACACAACTGTACCTTTTGGTTTGCTTTCCTTATTTCTTGCTGCTGATGTATTTTCTTTATGCCTGAAGTAGAAGTTCCATGGGAAATGGTACATTGCTCATCCATAGTCTTGATAATAAGACAGAAAAACAGAGAAAGCATGAAAAATATTTTGCGCAAAATTATGTTTGCTTGAATTACTCTAAAACAAAAACACATACCAGAAATAACAGTAATAATTAAAATGCATTCACCATCAGAGAAGAATTCATCTCAAGGATTGTTCCTTGCTGGCAGCTGATCCTGTTCTGACTCATTTGTGAGTTGACATCAACTAATACCTGGAAAGATTGCGGGGGCAATAATTTATGGCATTTTACTCAAATGTATTTTCTCAAGTAAAACATAAAAGATATTTGATCATAATGCTTTCAAGAATATGCCATTGCAATACAAAAAGGAAGATGCTTTGCAAAAGCTATCTATCTATCTATCTATCTATCTATCTGTCTGTCTGTCTGTCTGTCTTTATATATATATATAGTTTCTTTTCCACTATACATGACCAAAATGAATGTGATGCAATAGGTTACAGAGCATTGAAACAGTTGGCAGCACTTACCGGCCTCACTATCACTGGCTTGCCTTGAGATATCTGCATCTGTTGTCCATGACCAATGTGCTCCAGCTTTCCTAATGGTAACTTAAGCACATACAATGTTTGCAGTTTTACAGTAAATTCTTCACTCTTAGGCGAATTATATTTCAACAAACAAGTAGGGATAACTTTAAGTTAGGAAGTTTACTTTGCAATCAGATCCAGGTCTCTCTGTGTTGCTCATCATTAAATATTGCCCTGAGAAGTCATCTGGGAATGGTACCATCTCAGGCTTACACGACATCAGAAAAGTTAAAAGCAGAAAGCCTAGTGTGAAGATCAGACACAACATAAATATAAATACATATATTGTTTTGAGTTTATTAGGATTATGTTGACATTAATGACTTAGATTTAGTCATACCTATGAACAGAATAATGCTTAAAAATAAAATTCCCAGAGTGCCTGGTCCGAGTCTGGATCCAGTACTTTTCTGGAGTCGGCAGTCTGGCTTAGTTGTTTTGTAGCATTTGCACACACTAACTGACAAGCTATGGACAGCTGTTTTTCCTTGAAGATCTGACACTTCTAGCTGCAGTTCATAATGTCCGAAAATCATAATTGCTTGGGAAGCATTGTGTTCATTCATAAGCTTGAAGGAATAGCCTAAAAATAATAATAAAAAAACATGGCTGGTTATGTGACCCATTTTATTCTTGTTGATTTGAATGTTTTGTTTTTTTTCTGGGGCAGAGCTCACCTTTTTCAGGATCAATCTTCCACTTGTCCTTAACATCTCCAAGAAGCTTGAGCGAGAAAGGCCCACTGAATGGTTCTGTATCTGGATCTAAAACTGTGACACTGACTGATGAGATTTTATCTCTTTGGCACATATCAATAATGCTTTTGTCCAAGGATGGAACATTGTCGTTTACATCGATAATTTTGATGCTGAGTGTTGCTGTGCCAGTCTGGGACGGTTCACCTTGAACAAAAAAATGCATTTTACATTATTAGTCAATATTGCCAGTGGGGTATAACATTAAGAAGTATTAATAATTTTTCTGGTCATACCATTGTCAGTGGCATATATTTTGATGACATACAGTCCGTCTTTAACAAACTGTGACTCTCGGTCTAAACTCTTTGATGTGGTTATTTCTCCTGAGTTGGAGTCCACTGTCACAAAACCAGCTGGATCTTCTCCAATCATGTATCTGGAACATATGAAAGATATTTTTTGTGGTTATGCCAGACTTAAAAACTCCAGTGTTGTACTCTTTAAATACAGCCATGTAACGGCATCTTTATTTACCGGATTTGATTTGCACCATTAACATCAGGGTCTTTAGCAATTACTGTCTCCAAATAGTAACCCAACGCAACATCCTCAAATGCAGTAACCGTTTTGTTTGATGGATCAAAGACAGGGGCTTCATTGACATCCTCTACGTTCACTGTCAGATGATAGGTGGACAAATGCATTTCTTTTGTTCCAGTTGCACCTTGTGCCTCACTGAAAGTCCTACCATTGACAGTCTTAATTTCCCAAAGACCAGGAGTATTGCGATTTATGACTTTGCAAGAAAAGTAGGGAATCTCATTCTCTGAAGAGATGATGATGTTCTTCAAAGGATCTTCCTCATAGTCGAGAGTCTGTAAAAGGAATAAGTATTCAAAAGTATTCAAAGGTCATCTTTTGACAACAGCTTGACAACACTTTTACTAAACACACTTAGTAAAAGTGTGTTTACGTTTGGATATAAAAAAAATACAGTGAAAATGTTTTGAACATTTTTATTTGTCTTATTTTGGACTGTGGATTGAGATTGTCCATCTTTCATTGATCAACTTTTATATTCATTAATATAAAACTGAAATTTGTCTTTTATGAATATAAACTTTTTTATTTTGTTTGTTTATTATGGAAAAACTGCTATTTCCACCAACAAAATGGGATAATATATATGCATAAAATTTCAGCATAACAAAAAGCCTTTTTTAGACATTAAAGCTGCAATATGTAACTTTTAGGGGGGAAAAAAAGGCCAATCACATCCAGGAGGATGGTTTTTAGTGCTGTCAATCAACCTCACAAATCTGTTTCTAAATGTGTTAATGGTGGAGAAACAACCTCCATATTTAAAACAACCTCCAACATACTTTAGCCAGCAATAGTAATTCAAGGAAGAGGTGGAGGAGATTGATTGTTTTCACATATTATCTGTCTCATAACAAACTGTCACAACATGGTGACAGCTTTAAAAAATATGGAAAAAACATATATTTTTATTAAAGTTATATACTGCAGTTTAAATAAAATGTAACTACATAACATTTTTTGAGAAGTCTGGATTGCTTTATGTGTATTTTGCACACTGCTTTTGACTGTTGCTCGTGGGGAGAGACATTTCAGTATTCTAAAACTAATAGAAAAAAATTAAGCAATACTGTATGTGGTATACTGTATGTGCACTGTTGTTTATTGTAATATTCATGAGCAGTAAATATTGTGCTAGTTATCAGTGTTGGACCAAAGAAAGTAAAGCAGTTGCAAGCTTTTAAAATTGTGATGCTTTTTATGGGTCAGATAGACTCAAAAAAGACTCAAAAAAATTGCAACAGCAGCTGCGCAGGGGGACCCAATCTAATATTTTGTCATGGGGCCCAAGATTCCTGGTGGCGCCCCTGGCTACAACTGTAATACCAAATAACTATAAGACATCTTAAAGAAAGGGCTTATTGGACAAAAAATACATTCATTGACTTTGAAAGCATTTCTCATGTCTTTGTTGTTTTGTATGTTGAACATCAATCAAGATGTGACAGGCGGCATCACCAATCCCTTTAGCAAAGTATATATTTTCGAATACGCACTGAATGAGAAGTGTGAAGGAACTTTTGCATGCTACCTTTTGCACATAGAGTAGACCTTCATTTGTCTCAGGATCAGTATCAATTCTGAAGTTGTTGTTTGTATCTTCTTGGATTTTATATTTTGCTTTCCAGGCCTTTGTACCTCTGGTGTCTTCATCTGTAACTTGCAGACGTGAAATAAGAACACCTTGCAGTCCTTCTTTCACACTTGCTTTGCCCTGTGGAGTAAAACAATGTTAAATATGGTGTATTAGATAGTTTCAAAAGTTGCAACTAAATTTGTAGCTGAAATTGTTACATACTTTTTGCTTTGTGAACATTGGAAGATGTCTGTTTCCGTCCTCTATATTGATTATCACTGTTGTATAACTGGAGAGTGGTTTCGGTTTTCCATGGTCTGTGGCTTTCACAATAAGGGTGTATTTCTGTGCCTTCTAAAGAGTAAACAGAAAATTCAGTTTTAAAGTGTGAAGATTTGTGGCTTTTCTGGTAAAACAAAATATCTTGTCCTGTTTTCTAGAAGTGGGTTTTAAGTGAAATTCTAAGTCTGAATGGATGTGCATTATACTGATTGCTAGCTGACTGCATATAACAACTACACTAGTGAACAAACATTTAAAAATGCTCCTAAAAATGATGAAAATTCAATTCAAAGATTTTATTTTATTCTGCCAGTGTGCAACTCTATTCTGTTCTGTAAAACCTTCATCGTATTATGATTGATCTCACCTCGTGGTCCAGACATCCTTTGAATGAAATGGTCCCATTTCCAAAATCAGGCTCCTCATTTATAATGAATTCAAAGTTCTGTGGAGTCGGACTCACTGACTCTATACTGAAGCTAAATTTCCTGTTCTCCTTGGTACTGTCATGATCTGTTGCTGTAACATTGATCAACTCAGTACCTGCCAAATAGCATAAGATGAGATCTGTTATATTTCACTGTTGGCAGCTATTAAAAATAAATGTTATTTCTTTCAGTAATGTAATAAACTCCACAAAATGAGAATCTTACCTTGTGATGGTGTCTCTTCTATGGTGACCTCATACATATGATTGTTAAATTTTGGTTCGTTGTCGTTCGTGTCAATAATATCAATATTAATTCCCATTTCTTCATTTATATCACCCTTTTTTTTTTTAAATACCTGAAATATCAGCTGAGACACAAAGTACATTTCATAGTCAAAAGCACTTTTATAACTAAAGCATACAAATATGTACTGTTAAACTTTGAACAACACATTGGTCAAATGTGTGGTTTTTACTAATCACCTTAAAATGGTCATGTTTCTCACGGTCCACAGGCTGCATGACCCAGATCTTTGCTGTCTTGTTCTCAATTTTGAATAAATTCAGAGGTTCCTTGTCAACACCTGGCCCATGTATTTCAGTAAGTCTTATATCTGTTGCAATATTAATCTGGATTGCAACAAACACAATTAGCAGTTTTTACAGTGATCCTCAATCTTGACATTTAAATGTTTATCTCTATCAGCACTCACCCTGCCCAAATACAATGGATAAGGTCCATTATAGCCTTCATCAAAAGTAAAGGTTTCTATTACCCAGTTCCTCTTTTGCCGCAGCAGTATGTCTGATGCTGACAGCTGGATTCCAAGACACTGTGCATATCGCATAAACTTATGTAACTTTGGTAAAACATTTTCTAATAATTTTAAACAAATTAACAGAACAATGACATTATTATCAAGCAATACAGATAATTACCTAACAAGAAAACTTGTTTATAAATGATGGTGACACCTCAGTTAAAAAGACAGAAGTCCTTAGCACTTACCAGGATATAGAAAAGGCAGAATGTTTTCATTTCCATATTAGATTCAAACAATATGTTGTGCCCTGCGACAGACTGGCGACCTGTCCAGGGTGTACCCCTCCTCTCACCCGGAACGTAGCTGGAGATAGGCACCAGCAACTCCCGACCCCACTAGGGACAAGGGCGTAAAAAAAATGTCTGGATGGACAATATGTTGTCAGTCCTGCACACACCAGCCTGTCTTTGAATATGTTCATTGATAGTGTTGGATCTTGATGCGCGCTTTAAGAATATGACACGTTGAGTGGGTGGGAGTGTTGGATCATTGCAAAGTGATGATTAAGATAAGTTACAAAAACATGTTGAAACTGGGTGTGTGTGGTTTTGTTGTGCGTAATCTGAAGAACTATGAACCCATTATTTTCCTTAGAAATGATGTTGCTTTCTAAGTGTTCTTAATGTCTTTGAAACTCACCTTATAAAAATAAATGAGTGTTGTGAAAATCACAGGACACCACGCTTTTATGATGATCTCTAACAGTGAACCTTCAGGATTGTATAATCTCCCCGAGGTTGTTCAGCATTACCTATCACAGTTCCAGTTTGTTAACTGTTGTTCTTACTGTAGAATTAGGCAACTTATTGTAATTTAGTTCACTCATCTTCTTTATCACACAAATTAGCTAAAAATGAGTACAAGTTTGATGTAGAAGAACTGCATTCTCACTTTTCTTTCACTATCCAAGAGTCGGTAAAAGAAAGTTGCCTCTGTTTCAGCCCTCAGTGAAACAAGAAGTCAGGAATGAATAAAAGTTCCTAGACATTCAAGTTAAATTAAGTAAAACAAACTGAAAAAGACTATGCTTATATCCTTTAAATAGAAATTGGTAAACTGCAGTTGCCATGCATGTTAGTATACTAACAGACAGGTACTGTGTCATTCTAAATGTAAAAAACATGGGATTTTGTGGAACCTCTAGCCTTCAAATTATCCATGTCTCTTTAGTTGAAAAGAGACATGTTCTAAAGCTTGTTTGTATTTTCGAATCAAGAGTGACAATTCATTGTGCTGCATCCAGACTTCGTATGTGACTTGAGAGATTTGTAGACAAATATTCACAAAGTAAGTCAAACCATCATTTTCTCTTTGAGTGTCAAGCATTCATCATGGTGAGGTCAGTAAATTACCTGCATGGTTAATATGTGATAACTCTTGTCTATCATCGGGTCATTGCTTTGATATCTCAGTGCTAGTCACATTGGTCTTTTAGGAGTGGTGCACATGTCAATTGAATTTCTAATGTCTACCAAGTTCCAGGCAGTTGGGCTTAACTGGTGGTCAGATTGTGACTACCAGTTACAATCCGACTGATTGTACCAGATCATTGTGCTTCATTTCCACCTTTTGGTATCAATAGAAAATACAGACATGCTTTTATTATGTCAGGAACATCATGATTGTCAATAATTTGTATCACTGATGCATTTGATAAACACAAATTTCGTATATATTTATGTCATTAACTTTTCAAAGATGTTTCAGTAATAACACATGACATGTTTATGCCTATATGCAGACACACTGACAGAATGCATCTGTGTCAACACACCTTTTAGACATTAATGACAAATGACAAATGTATACTGTTACTGGCAGCGGTGATAAAAATATTGGCTGTAAAAAACAAAAAGCAGCACCCCACTTTGGAAATCTCTTGTTTAACAATCATATTACAGGGAGCACTGGTAGGTGGGGATTGTAACTCAGACAGCCAGTTGAAAGTATGTTCCTGCCCTAAGCAACAATGTAGGGGTGAACAGCTGTATGTAATGTTGAAATAATAATGCTATGTTCTCAAAAATGCAAACAAGTCCAATCAAGCACTCTGTAAAGAGCTTTTTAAAATATTTAGAGAATTTGATCTCAACATTTTTTATTTTCAGAGAAAGTGCATCCTCTGTTGGTGTTCCCTACATTTATTTTATGCACAATGATTTAAACACAGTTTATTGTCTATTTCAACTGTTAGATATTTGTAAATTTTGACCTGCTCTACATGTTCACTACTAATTTTGACTGGGGAGACAAATCTTCCTTTATTAGTAAAGTTTTTGAATATTTCTTGTTTTCTTAGCATTGAACTGTTAAAAGGTAGTTGAAGGTTCATAACGAGAGCTGGCTCAATGTTGCATGGGGCTAGCAGAATTTTATTTTGTGGGCTTCTCTTCCTGTTAAGAACTTCAGCACTAACAACATTCAAGGCAGTAAGCAGCACCATATCTTTTGAGAAAAGTAGATTACTTTGGCACCTGACTGTTTAATGAAACTTTCAGTCATTGACTTTACAACTACCTTTTATGCTGACCAAGCTCGTGGTTACAGTGGAAAGGTACAACTCTAATTTTAATAGTAAAAGTGGCAGAAATGGTAAAGAACCATAACTTCATGTAAGTTATTGCATTGTTGACCCCTCGTTAGATTGTTATATAAAAAGCTGCACTTTTACTGATTATCTTGCCTTTAACATTCTATTAAAGGCCAACCAGTTTAATCACTTATTTCACATGACTATACCTGCCCAGAAAGCCAAAACACAGAGTGTCATCACAAGGATACCATCAGTGCTACAATTTTTTTAGTGACCTGTTACTGGCAGCGGTGATAAAATCATTTCTGAAGAAAAAGATTGTGCGTAACAAGACAACACCTTGCCTGGGAAATATAAAACAAGTCAACCACCCAGTTTAACAAAGAGCAAACTGGTTTTGCAGAAAAGAGTATATCACTTTGAATTAAAATAATGTTCTGCAATTTCTGAAGAAAAAGATTGTGCGTAACAAGACAACACCTTGCCCAGGAAATATAAAACAAGCCAATCATCCAGTTTAACAAAGAGCAAACTGGTTTTGCAGAAAAGAGTATGTCACTTTGAATTAAAATCATTTTTATTTTGCAATTGTCAGTTCATTTGAAATGTTGCTATTTAGATTAGTCATGCTTTTTAAAGAAATCTGTAAACTAAATTTTTGATTTAACCCACATAATTTGTTTTTAATTCAACAAATACACAGTTTCTCATTATTACTTTTAAATGAAAGAAATTCACACCGAGGAGTTGAATGAATATGAATTAAAAAGCTGGATAAAAAAAGTTTAAAAACTGCAAATAAATAGTTATAATAGTTAGTAAAAACAGTTATAGCTGACGTTTGGCCTTAAATCAACAGACATGAGCATACTTGATTAAACAAAGCATTCAATAACTGTGGAACAGCAATCAAAAACATCAGTCAACTACTTCCTAATTATGAAACAAAAACTTCTAATAGAATCAGAGATGTTTGCATCATTGCTGAGCATGAGCATGCTGAATCTTTTGAAATAAAAGTTGATAAATTCACCTAGGAAGTTAAAATTCCTTCAGGCAAAAGGTGTGGTACAATTACAAAAGTTAACGTAATGATGTGATTGTCTTTGATAAATTTGCATTTCTTTTCCTTTAGGCAACTAGAAGCAAGATACCAACATTGTCATGAATGAAGTCTTACTTTTACCATTCATATATACTGCTGCTCCATTCTACTGATAGTTTGATAAAGTGATCCTGTTTCTTCTCATGATGAATCGTCTGATAAGAAAGAACAGGTATCAGCAAAAGGAAATTATTTGAGCAAAAATGCAGAAAAGCGTGCTAAAGCCAAGTGCGTCTTTCCACGGTATGAAAGATTTTCATTAATTTTTCTCCAGATAAAGAGAAAAGAAATGTTAGTGAAACTCTTTCACTCATAACAAGATACTGGCTTGGGAAGAAACAAATATTAATTTAGCATTCCTTTATTGATATGTCTAATGTGTCTCATGTCACTTCTGTGTGTCTCCTATTATCAATAACCATCTAAATAAAAAATAGGTTTGTTAATGTCAGTAACATCTTTTTTCTTAAGTGATTTCTTGTAAGTTGATTTCTTGCAAGTTGCAAGTCATTCACAGTGGAATTACATTAAATAGAACATAACTGATTTATACACTGCTGTATATAAAACTTCATTTCAGTTTATTTATATATCATCTTTTACATATAAATTCACAATTCATCTCAAGCCACTTTACAAAAAAAGTCAATACAATCATACATACATTCCAAATGAATCTAGTTATATCAAGTCATGGACAATCCGTCCATGTCAAAGAGAAATGTATACAGTACAAGATATACACATACAAAATCCTTGTATTCTATTAAAACAAATTACAGAGTACAATGTAATAATTCTGATCAATATTAATCCATATCTGAAAGAAAAAAAAGAAAAAAAGAAAGAAAGAAAGGTAAGAATGATTAGTTTGAAGTAAAATGTCCCTTGATTTGTGCCTTTAAAATTTGCTTGTCATTTATTTGCATAGATTATTAAGAGATGTGAAGTAAAAATTGTGCTATTATTTCTTTTAACAATCTCTTTTAAATCTTTTACTCATTTAACCACATTAGTATTGGTTAGTCTATTAGAGTATGTAGACCAGAGAGTCTCTGCAGAACCAGTTAAATAGGTTTTCTGTTGACCTCTCCCTGCAGTAGTCGCAATAGACTGATGAGTGGACTAATGCTTCACCACACGTACAAAAGCAAGGCGCCAGAGTTTGTTAACAGATAACAACAGATAGTTTAGGTAAAAATAGTAAGATGGAATAAGCCCTAAGGTTTAACAAGTTTCTCCATTGAATGTCATAAGCTGAGAGTACGTGCATGAACAAGGTCTGACAATGTTTTTGTTATGCGAAATTGTTTCATTAGTAAACCTGACTTTTGGAAACTTCCATATTTTGAGCAAGAAGATGTTTATTATCTAAACAATTAACTGACCTTTCAGTGAGGATGAGGTTGCATCCTGTACACCCTGAGGTTACATGACTGCATTAAACCTGTTCAACTGGCTCTGAGCCAGGGAGTGACCACATTGTGGGAGAGTCCTATATATTGTGAGAGCTT